>JAEIFU010000086.1:0-269637 GCA_018904235.1 Lordiphosa stackelbergi | reverse complement strand
GAAGCTAACTTCGGCTGTACCGAAGTTTATATACCCTTGGAGCATGATATATGCTGCCAGTTTTTTGAATGGCTATACGATATATTCATCAAAAAAGTTTTTCTCACTAGAACTACATTTTGGACCGATCGTTCCTATGGCAGCTATATGCTATAGTCATCCGATTTAAATCAAACTTGACAAAATTGTGTGGTAGTATATAATATAGATCAGTACAACGTGGGAGCGATAGCAATGAAAACAAAAAAGTTTTTCTCACTAAGACTTTTTTTCAGACCTATCTTTTGTATGGCAGCTATACTATATAGTTGTCCGATTTTGATAAATCTCGGTGAAATTATGTGAAATCATAGAAAACTTATAAATACGGGGGTTGGGAGCGATAGCATTGAAAACAAAAAAGTTTTTTTCTGACTAAAACTAATTTTTCAACCGATCGTTCCTATGGCAGCTATATGCTATAGTTATCCGATCCGGCCGGTTCCGACAAATGTGCAGCGTATTTATACCAAAAGACTTCGTGCAAAGTTTGGTTGAGATAGCTTGAAAACTGACGGAGGAGATAGCATAGAAACAGACGGACATGGCTATATCAACTCAGCTCGTCATGCTGATCAAGAATATATATACTTTTTGTGGTCGGAGATGATTCCTTCTATGCGTTGCAAACTTCTGGGCAAAATTATAATACACTTTTCAAGTGTATAAAAAAAAAATTGTATCTCATGCTACGTTAGTCACCGCAGTTTACAGTATAGCAAATTTGTATTACAAATTTTAGTGAATGTGGCCACAGGATCTATAAATGTTGAAAACACGTTTATCAAAATCAAGAGTACAGATGTCCTGGGGGATGTCGGTTTTTGAAACCGATAACTTCAGTAATATGCAAGCGTTTTGTATAAATCAGGCCTGTTCCCGCATTCAACTCCGATCAAATCATGTCGAATCGGAATCGTCAAATGTACTAACTACCAAAAACCGACTGTGTTAATCGGTTTTTAATTTCAAAGTCTCATTTACCACAGTATTCAAGACCTTGTACTTTTGAAACGGAAAAGAACCGAAATAGTGTAAAGGTTCAATTGCCATCACAACAGTTTGACTGTCTCGGCTGCTGCAATTAATGCTCTCCAGTCGCTTCTGGTTCGTGCGAGCTTGCACCAGTTTTCAACACCAAGTTTGGAAATGTCTTTCCGTGCCTGGTCTTCCCATCTTAGTCTAGGTCTCCCTCTCTTGCCGCGTCCATAGTCAGCCGCCTTCGATTTATACGCTTATTATAGACAAAATCTTCTACAACTTTAAAGTTGTACTCTCCCATTGTAACAGATTGTCCAAGACGCAGGGACTTTCTGTCCGCGGATACTAGGTATTTCGTCATCATGCAAAGTCGAACGTACTTTGCTGGTATGCCAAAGTTAGACAGGGCTTCGAAGAACCTTGACCTTATCGGTGTGTCGAAGGCTGATTTTTAATCAACAAAAGAAAATATCACTAACCCAAAAAGCCTTTATAATAACGGATAATAAAGAACGATTTTTTGGCAGCTTTCGGATTTGATTAAAAAAAATAGAGGGAAGCTTGACCGAAGTCTACATTCCCTTGGAGCTTGATATACGCCTGCCAGTTTGTTATATGACAGCTGTACAATATCAAACTTTCCAAAATTGTGCTGTGTAAAGACGATACCATTGAAAACAAAAAAGTTTCTCTCCCTAGAAATCCTTTTTCGACCGATCGGTCCTGTGGCAGCTATATGCTATAGTAATCCGATCCGGCCGGTTCCGATAAATGTGCATCGTATTTGTACCAAAAGACTTCGTGCAAAGTTTGGTTAAGATAGCTCAGCTCGTCATGCTGATCAAGAGAATATATGCTTTATGTGGTCGGAGATGCTTCCTTCTGTGCGTTACAAAAACCCGGACAATTTTAATATACCCTCTCCAAGGGTATAAAAATACATGAAATCTTTATTTAAGTAGATAGAAAGATTTATTAAATTTAAATTTAAAGCCTAGTACGAAGGGCGTTCGAATTTTCCTTCAAGAAACTTTCCTGATTTTCCTTTTTGTGGAATGTAAAAGGCAGTGCGACCAAATAACCTAAAAAAATACCGAAAACGGAAAATCAATAATCTGCCCAGCTGATTAGCTATTACAAAGAAAAATGTGAGCAAGGCAACAGAATTGGATTCGCATGTTGCCAAGAATATAATGGTCTGCACAGGGCCTGAAGGAAAACTCGAACGCCCTCCGTACTAGGCTTATCTCGCGAATCGTGGTGATGGGAATGTCAAGCAAACAGGATGACATAGCGTTAGTATACTTTTTTAACAAACAAACAAAATTTGGGTGGATGAGTTTGTGTGGAATGACCCATATCTAGCCTTTAACCGAAACATTGATTTCGGGACGTACCGGAACCGGTACCGAAACCGAAATTTTTTCAAACAGTACGTACCAAAACCAAAACCAAAATACGATTCTTCTCGATTCTCTCATCGTAAACGAACAATTTTAGGAAATGAATCAATTATATATTAAAACATATTTATAAATTATTCCGTAAGCACAAATGTGTTAAAAATAGCCAGACACGCATTAATTGAAAGGCCTTATACAAGGACCTGACCTACCTCAGTGCAGCACACTTTACTTTGCATATATTCATTAAAGAAAAACTCAGGCATTCTAGAATCTTCCACTTTCATCCAACTTTACCCCTCATAACTAACAATGTTCCCCTTGGGGCATAGATGAGCATATGATTATCCCTCTCGCACTCTCTGCAACGTCGCAAACCTTTTTCCGTTGAGGAGAACTCGAAAATTCCACCACATTGTTTGCATGTATGAACATTTGCTAGGTCACCAGTGATGTCAACTTTTGGGGAAGAAGAAAATCTATTTTAGGGAGTAATTAAAGTAATTTTAATTGGAAATTTTCTTAAGAATTTTAATAAATTCGCTCATATGAGTATATTCGATAATATTTACTTCATAATCAGCCATTGTGCCTATCAATTTTCGTTATTTGTAGTGCACCTGGTAATCAAAGCAACATATGTTACAACTGCGCAATTCAAAACTATAAGTAAATATAGTTTTCGATATACTTACCTCACACATGTTGTGTTTAGGTTCATCTATTTCTTAAGTTGCATTTACACTTGTCAAAAAGGAAAAATATCTCCAAAGAGACTCTGACTATTTATCAAATATCAAAGAGTTACCCTTTTAGATAATTTTGACAACAGACTCTTTAGAGATATGCATATAACAGGTGTAAGGAACATTTGGATATTCTTTTCATATCTGCAATGATTCTTGTCTTATTGAGTTTTGTGCATTTTTCTTAGTGGAAATGATTATATCTTGAACTTTTCTTAACAACTCGGATCATAATGATTACACTAGGCAACAAGGTCCAGTATATTGAAGGGTTGGTGTGGATTCTATGTGGCTTTCGTATGCTGAACACGAATCTGTTTTTGGAAATGGTCAAACACGTCGAAATTTTTAGTAATTTGAGCTTCAAATTTCAAAAAATGCTCATCTTACCCTTTTTAGACGCGTTTTGTTGGGAATCTATAATTTTGTTTTGACTCTGCCACTATGCCAAAGAATTGTAGTCTTATTTTTAGCGAAGATATACACTCAGAAAAAATTAATCCATACGGGATCAAATCAGTCCCAAGCGGTAATGAAATTAACGTCATCCCGAATATTCTTGACCCGATCAGAAAAAGGGTGAATTTAGAAATATTAGATTTATCCGAGGGTTATCTTATAAAAGATTGAATTGGGAAAAATATGTATTGTGCTCGACAGCTGACAAGCCAGATGCTGTGACTCCTTCCCTGAGGACGATATTGGAGTTAAATCCAAAAACAGTGGCGTTTTTTGTTTAATTTATAGACACCCTTAAAAACTTGACCTGGAGCCTGCCAAAAACAAAAGCTTATATAAATCATAAGTATAAATCCCACCAACAACTAATAGCTTTCGTTTTACACAATGTTTAACCAATGATATTAATTTAACGACATCGATCATGGCGGTGCTATCACGTTTGAAAGCGACATATCTCCGCCGGCAAAATGTACTGGGCGGAGATTTGTCGTCGCACCCGTACACCTACAATAATGCATAAGTTGTTTTCAGTGGTGAACAAACACAACTTTTTCGGACCTAGAGCCAGCTAGTCTCACTAATTAAAAATTGGAAACGTCGCCGGATAAATACAAACTCTATATAAGAGACGGCACTCTCTCTTGTTTTGTAAGCGAAACTAACAAACGTTTCAAGAAATAACGCAAACACTTTTTTGAATGCTTGCATTCAAAATTAACGGCCAGTTCTAAGCTCTCTCAAAAAGTGGCTTTTGGACTTAGAATTTTGAGCTAAAGCTTATGCTTATTTACAACAAAAAGTTGAAGACATGATAGCTTGACACAACTTTTTCGGACCTAGAGCCTAACACTGTCGGTGCCTTAATAAATAAATAAAAAATTGCATCATCAAAGGCCACCATAACCATTCTTTGTTAATTACACAGTTTAAATTTTCCCGCCCTGTTAAATTAGAAAACAAAACATGGACACCTTTGTGCAATATTCATCCAGAAACGGATCCTTCATCACGGTTGGAGACATTGCTCTTCGGGGCAACCTGTGGTTACCATACCACCTGTGATTACCATACCATAATGTGGAAATATCCTTATATATTTTATATCCTTAGGTACCGCAAGCCAATAACACTAGTTTACAGCCAAAAAGACCCATTTCTACAGAAATTTTTTTAGTATAGTTTGGAATGGTGATCGCAAAAATCGATTTCAAAAATTTTTTCATGGCTCCGTTTTCAAATTATATTTTTTTAAATTTTTTTGGTAGGTGCTCTAACGATTTAAGCCATATCTCACGTCTTAATTGTCAGATAGAGTCAAGCAAGATATGAATCGAAAGGTAATTGAAGTGGCAGTAACACATTGTTTTCAAATCGGCTTAATAGTTTGAATACAATAACCAAAAATATTAAAAAAAATCGATTTTTTGCTCGAAAATGCGAGAAATTTCATTTTTTGAACGTCTGGAAAAAATAAAAAAAATCCCAAAAAATTATTTATTTTTTCTACTAATGAATCGCACTTCTACAAAGAAAACCAGATAACGATTATCAAAATCTATGAACAATCACAGGAGCTGTGAGCAATTTAGTGCAAAAAAATGTGTTATCTTCGTGATTATTCAAAAATTAATTTCCGTTTGCTTCGACTTTTGTTCGGTTCTTGATTATAATTTTTATTTTGTCTTTTCGCTTACTTCATAAAGTGACCAAAAGTCGAAGAAAAATACAAGTTTACTTTTTGAGAAAACACACAATATTCAAATTTGGCGTTTAAAGGCGTTTCTTGCATTTTTGAGCAAAAAATTGAATTTTTTTAAATATATTTGAATCAAAACAACTAAACCGATTTTAGAGCAATGTTTGACGCGATGTCTGGCTTGACTCTATCTGACAATTATGAAGTCAAATATGGCTTAAAATGAAAAAGTAAAAAAAAAATCATATTTCAAAAACGGAGCCATAAAAAAATTTTTAAAATTGATTTTTGAGATCATTTTTTCATTTGTCAATTGTCATTTTTATACACTTGAAAAGTGTATTATAATTTTGCCCAGAAGTTTGCAACGCATAGAAGGAATCATCTCCGACCACATAAGGTTTATATATTCTTGATCAGCAAGACGAGCTGAGTCGATTAAGCTTTGTCTGTCCGTCTGTCCGTCTGTCTGTTTCTACGCAAACTAGACCCTCAGTTTTGTAGCTATCGAGCTGAAACTTTGCACAGAGTCTTCTTTTTACTGCACGCTGCTAATATGTCGGAACCGGATCGGATGACTACTTTTTGTAGCTGCCATACAAATGTTCGTTCGGAAAATGGGTTTTTGTGAGAAAAACTGGTTTGTTCTCAATATTACTGCTCTCAAACACGGTCATGGGTAATAAATATGTAATGTTTTTAAGCTGATCTGCGAAGTTTGGTCGAAGTCGCTAACCGTTGAGACAAGCTATTTCAAGTGTATCAAAACTTCGGTACAGACGAAGTTAGCTTTGCCTTTCTCGTTTTTTTTTATTTTTGTAAACTAGTGTAATGGGCGCCCGCTGTGACCAAGGGAGGAAGGCCATGTGGAGTGCCCGGGCCATGTCCGACGTTTTGCTGCAATTCTTGACCTTGCTTAGCAGCAAGGGCAGGAATATAATGTGCGTCATGTCGGACAGCAACCCGTCGAATTTGTCCGTAAGTTTTATTTAATAATTTCAATTTGAGCGTCTTATTTACTAATTACCTTTCAGGCTATGGAACCTGCTCAGGGAGCGGTTGGGAGACCTCTGCCCTGTGTTGTTGTGCGACCCCACCCACTTGATTGCCTCCCTAGTGGATGGGTATGCCAGCCTGATTGGTGTGGTAAGGAGCGCCCAAGTGGACCCATTTCTCAGTGCCCATTACTACGACCAAATACAGGCTCTTTTGCGGACCACCCAGTCGTTTGCGCCGACAGATGGCATGGCCGATGTAGTGCGCGCCCACCTGCGCACAATTATGCTGATAATTGGCGAATTTTTTAGGAGCTGTCCCACTGAGGGCGTCTGTATGGCTCGCGGGCATTGGCAGCCATATTTAGGAGTGCCCTATAGTGCAGCCAAACAACGAGGACGACATCCATTTATACGTGTGCGTGGCTGCGCACATAGCCATGCAGGAGGAGATGTGAAATTGGCAAATTCTTAAGGGGGTAGCACAAGTGTAACGAACTCTGGCCGGGGTAGTGCCCGCCGAGTCCAAGGTTACAGAAATTTAAGATTTCTTTTAGTCGTGGTTGCTGTAAATAGAGTCCCTAACCAACAATACGAGATTTCAATGTGTTCCCTTTCGGGTTTTATTTCACGATATTCTATATAGTAATATTAACTCTTCCGATCGTCTTGCTCCGTCTGGGGGCGCCAGTACCTGGTTCCCAGAGTCTCGTTCCGGCTACTCTGTTCCGCGCGTTGAGGAAATATAGTAAGATTTCGGCTCTAGTCGGGAATTCTTACTCCGAGTGTGACGTGATATCTAAGAATATGGGACGGGTTTTATAACTCTGGGGAGGATTAGCGATCTAAGAATACACAGTAACAAGCTGGATGCAAGACTGCTCCGTAGAGTATTGGAACTCTGTGGAGGATTGGAAGAACAAGATGGGAGCTCGACTGCTTCATAACTACAGATGCTAACTCCTTGAGCTGGCTTACCTATGCGCTTCGAGCTAGGTCGATATTAGGATATGCCTTGCTCACTATCGGCTCACGCCACTGTGAGTTCTCTATAGCTATCAATTATTAATCGCTATCGATCGAGGGCGCCGAAGCTGTCCGTTAGGTTCAAATTCAAATTTCTATTTTTGTATTATTTTATTTGTGCGTGCTGGTACAGTGCGTCACACAAGGTATTCGTCCACCTCATCTGGGTACCTGGACACCGCAACAAGAAAGTCAAATTGTAATTAGTTTTTTGTTACCCTACAGGTTTCGTCGAAATCATAAGATTTATGTTTGGGGATTATATGTTCTCTTGAGTCCATTGTATTTCTATTTGTCAAAGCATATTTGACTGCTTCCGCTATAACAATTTGCTGAATATCATCAGATTCCTGACCATGAAATGCAATTTTCCAAGACACTAAAACCATAGCAATTAAAACAGATGCAATAATAGCAGTGTTCGTTTTTGGCGAAAGTTAAAATATATTTGAAAAGCGCTCCTTAAATTTTTCCAGAATACATTACAGCTCTAATATGTAGGGGAGAGTGGGGGGTTGTGATCATAGTTTTGTTTTTCGAACATAACTGCGCCAAAAATCAATATTTTTTCGTTCTGTAAATTTTGTAGTTTAGGTGATGCACAAAACTTTCCTTATCACTAGATTTAAAAAATAAAATTTTGGGTTTTTTTTATTTCATATTGAAAAAAGTGATTTTTTGTCATTTCGAAAATTTGTGGGGTGTTCTTTTTTTTCGTGTTTTTAAGCCACTATTCTTTATTAAATGAAAAATGAACCATTTTTCTCATATTCTGAATTAAGAAATATCAATAAAGAGTGCAAATTGATTGACGGCATCAGCCTTATTATACCCGTTACTCGTAGAGTAAAAAGGGTATACTAAAGTCGTGCAAATGTATGTAACAGGCAGAAGGAATCATTTCCGACCTTATAAAGTATATATACTCTTGATCAGCATCAACAGCCGAGTCGATATAGACTTGTCCGTCTGTCCGTCCGTCAGTCCGTCAGTCCGTCCGTCTGTATGAACACCTAGATCTCAGAGGTGGTAAGAGATATAGGTTTGACATGAATGGGACAAATGCTTCTTTTATCTGCACGCAGATCAAGTTTTTTTCAAATTTTGGCCACGCCCCCTGCTGCCCCCGCAATTTGGAAAAAACGTTATATCTCCTACAGTTTTAAAGATAGAGATTCTAGAGATAGTTAGTAATTAGCAAAATGAATTGATTTGCCAAAGAAATGATAAAGATCGGATGAACGGTTTCTCAAGTCATGAGCAAAGAAGTGAACCAAGCTCCCCCGCTACCACCCCTTCCACCCTAAAAAATTTTGCATATTTTTCGGATGGTCACACTAAGGAATGCAGGAACACTGTTAAGCATGTTTTTGCATGAGTAACGGGTATATCGAAGTCGGTTAGAGCCGACTTTAACTTACGCTCTCGTTTACTTCTTTGGAGAGTTTTTCCTCTGTTTTATTGCAATATTCTCTTTGAAAGTGAGTGGCGCTTGAATCAGAAATACCCAAAATCAAATTAATTTCGGTCTATATTCAAACTCGCTGACCGTTAGAATTCAAAATAACGTATCAGCTTAAAAGTAGGCAGCACGAAAAGTTTTAGCTTCTTTCCTATGGGTGTCAAAGAAAGTTCATAGGAGAAAACTATTAACAGAGTTCACGGAGAGCAAGTATAAGAGGGTGGCTTTCTCATTTCTCTGTTGCTAGCCTTCGTGGCTTAGCTCACACCCACGATCTTTCTTTCGCTTTTTGGCAGTCCACCAGATCAGAAGTATTTCTTCAAGTGCGGTACAAGCAAAAGTTAAAGAGTTCGGAAAAAAAAAAAAGAAAAGAAATCTGTGAATTTTTAAAAAGTGGAAGTGACCAGCAGAAGAAGCTACTGGCCCTGTAGCAGCCTGCAACGGCGATTGCGCCCAAAAACCCAAATAAAGTGCCATACTCGACTGGGTAAGTTGGCCAGTTATCCCTAGCGAGATTTTCTTTGTCCATTTTTTTTGTGGCTGAGGTGGCAAGAGCGAGCTGATTGTGTTTTTTTCCCCTGATCTTCTTTTCAGGTGTGGCACATATTACACCCTAAAATTAAATGGCTGCTCCATCATCTCAAGCCAAGCCCAATATGCCGCCCTTTTAATAGTTGGCCCTGCTTTGAATATTTTATTTGGCGACAAGCGTACATCAGCCTAAATTCCCTTGCGAGATCTGCCCATGACCACACACACAGCAAATCCATCAAAAAGCCAATTGGTATCGGCAGCAAAGAAAGTTTGTGGGACTTACCCAAATACATATATGTCCCAATACACCGACATTTAAACAGCTGACAAAGTCAGTGACTTTGCTTTAGTTGCCTGCTTCGCCTAATTTTTCTCAGCCCCCAGAAGAGACAAAGAGAGCAGCTTAAATTAGTTTGATAATGCCCAGCAGACAGGCCGGCCGTGTTACTGCCCTTATACCCGGTTTTACGCGAAAAATGAGTTTAAGTGAACCCTAAAAATACATAATTTGAAAAAAATCCACCTGTTATGTCGTTAAACGGCCGAAATTAGAAAATATTAAGTATATCAATATGTCTGTTCTGTAGACATGCGTAAATAATTTTGAAAATATTTTTTTTTGTTTTTAATTTATATCATTTTTTTTGTGTGAGTGCTGGTAACGCAAGAGTGAATCTTGTTAATTTGTTTAAACCCCCTAAAAGAAAAAATCATAAAATTTGCCATGGCCAGAGTTAATATGGTCCTTCTCCCTCACCTTCTTCGGATCGCCATATTGGCGTAAAAAGAATTTAAATTTAAAAAGCGTAAGAAGCAAGTGAAGTGCGTGAGAAGGAGAAAGAGCATAGCTGCTGAAAATTTTCTGTTCACCCTGTCTATTCCCTCTTTGTCTCCCATAATTTTGGCGCTATACAAATTTACAGCTACTCTTCGATTCATCTTGGAAGCGCTTTCAACGAAGGATTGGAAATGTGAGTAACAAGAAAAAAAATTAAGTTAAAAATAGTTATACGATATTCAAAGAGAGAGTGCGGGGGAGTACAAAAGAACAAGTGCCTTTCGAATGCGTTCCACTGAGAGAGCTTAATACGAAGACAGTTGCAGTTGCAATTGCTTGTGGATGCTGTTGCGCTCCACTGGAGTTGGGGTCTGTGTAGTGGATCGACTCTCTTACGTTCCACACATATAAAACTAATTAATAATGCCAACAATTGCACTACCAAAATCACACAGCCAACTGGCTAATTAAAAGAAGTAGTTATTGAATTTTATCGGCTTTCATAATATTTTTAATACTATATTTTAATCTAACATTTATATTTTTATATCGTTTATATATTATTTATATTTTTATTATGTTTTTAAATTTTATTGCCTTTTGGTCCTTAGCACATATTCTTCCTATTATTAGCACTCGTTAGTTTAAATTTATAGAGAAATAATTATGAATCCTAGATTTACAATAAATGTTTATAACGTAAATATGTGTTAAACTTTGGAAACAGGAGGAGTCATGCATCTTCAAGGTATGTGGGGATAGGACTGTTTTAGGTGTTGTAGGGATCACCGACCTTTATAGGGTCAAGCGGCGATGGTGATCATAGGTAGGGTGGGCACAGCTGGCAGCAATACACCTGCACAGCTTTAATAACAAGACCTAAGCATCAGCAGCCGTACTTTTTATGTAGGGTGAATTTTCTTTTTGTTCCTTTCAATCCTTAATCTGTCCCCATGATGAAACCCAAGGCCTGATTTTCGCACGCGATTTTTAATAAAATTGTCCAAACAAAGCGAGCAAGTAGTACAGTGGTACCCCCTTATGATGAACCCACCCCTTTGCCGACGAATATGTAGCCGGAACCAGCGCGTGCTCCGCTAAGCTACCCCAACATCAGCTCGTCCACCGAAAGGTACAACCACGTTATATGTTACAATTTTATTTGGCGCCCAACTATGGGGCACAATCCGGCTTGCCCTGAAGAAAGATATACCTTAAGAGGCAGTCAGACCACCTGACTTGGTTCTATCGGTCCTTGAGGTTTCGTTGTATTTTCGTCATTCCCTTGTCCTATTAATTTTTGACTTCTATGGAGACAATAAACATATTTCGTTATTGCCTAGGGTCAAAGAATTAATTTATGAATTTTTGTCATGTTTCCGGATGCGTTATACTGAACAAATCATAACTCCGAAACAAGTAGCAGCAAAAATCATTTGCATCCTTGTGTGTCGGCTAATTGTACATAGGAAGCGTCGATTATTGGTTCAACGTGGATTACAAAGCTACGGCCATCCCGTGTACTTGTACAATTTAGCAGTCGCACCCTACTGTTGGACTTACATTACTGGTTAAGTATGTAAGTATCAATAGATCCCTTCCCCTCTATCCTTACTCTTTACTTTCGTTTTTCAAGCTATCAAATTTTGACCTTCCATTGCGATCGTGAGTAGCAGAGAAAGTATTCGTTGCCTTTTGTCGAATTCCTTCTGGCTGCGCTTCTTCGACAAATGATCTGTCAGATTTGTGTGGCTTATTTTATTTCCAATTTCGTCAGAGATTAATTCTAATGATCGGGAGTGACAGAAACATCTCAATTGGTTCTTTGCCTAGAGTGTTCAGCTGTGCTCCAAGTCGAAAATATAAGTCTCGATGTATGAAATTCCTAAAGTGGGATGAGACTGAATTGGTTAGTAAATCTGGAGACAGTAATTGTGGACTAGTGCTACAGCTTGCCGATTACCACTAACCATTCGGTTAAATCTCCACTTTCCTTCTACTCTTCTAATATCTTAGCCCTATATATTTAGCTGATGCAACATCCCTTCCACACAGACTTGGTTGCATGACTCCTTCTTATAATTTATGATTGAATTGGTTTTTTATAAAACAACTATTTTTTTCTTTTGTTTTTTTTTCGCATTTTAACTAAAATTTTTGTCTTTTAAATTTTTTTTCTAAGTTTACATTTAAAATTTTTTTTCTTTCCTGAAATTTTTGTTAATAATATTAGTATAAAATTAGGTAGTAATCTGTTAGTACTAGGAAATGGTTTTATCTCGCAGTACGGAGGATCTTAGTTCTGCCTCAACATCCTCCCCTACAGGTCAACATTGTTTTATTTGTACTGAGATAATCTCGTTTGAAGCCCAATTGTTAGCCACCACCTGCGGTCATAGTTTTCACAGAGCATGCTGGAACAACAAAACTGGGAATAAAAAAATTTGCCCGGTGTGTAAACTAACCTTAGATTCAGGATCTACTGAAAATTTAAACATTCGTCAGCCATCTAGTGAAAAAGGTCCATCCATGCCGCATTCGCATCAGACTAGGTTCCAAAGCAAAAGAAACGAGAGTTCTAGTTTAAACATGACGAATCCAAGCGATCAGCAGTCGCAGAATCTGAATAATGCTCAGGGAAGCGAACAGACTTCCATGGCTGAGATGTTACAGCGAACTATAGCTGAATCAATGGCTACGGCCATGGCCGAACAGGCCCGAATTATTACAAGCAGTTTAGCTGCCCAAACAGACAGGCTATCCAGTGCGATTGCCGCGATGGGTTCTACAGCTTCGGTTTCAAATAGGTCCATCGAACGGAATATCGAAAATCAAGATATGCACCAGGGGGCGCAATTAACACAGCATTCTTCGACAATTGAGCTGGGAAACAGCCATCCATTATCCGATTTGAGACCAGAAAAAATAAGCCAGATAATGGCAAATTGGAATTTGAGGTTTTCCGGGAAAGGAACTCTATCCATAGACGCCTTCCTATACAGAATTGAGGCTTTAACAAAGCAAACCTTAAATGATGATAAAGATCTGGTAGCTCGTTATGCGAGTAACTTGTTTGAGGGAAACGCGAGCGAATGGTATTGGAGATACCACAAAAGTGTACCGGTTGTCAGCTGGGAACCACTGAAAGCAGCCCTTAAGGGACAATTTAAAGACTCCCGGACAGATAAGAATATTCGCTCAGAGATTGAGCAACGCAAACAGCGTCCAAATGAGTCATTTGATGATTTTTATGGGGTAATAGCAGCCTTAACTGATAAGCTTTCAGAGGCGATGTCAGAATCCGCTTTAGTTGAGACACTGAGATCAAATCTGCTCTCAGAAATTCAGCACGAGATCCTCTATGAACCAGCGACTTCTATCGCTCAGCTTCGTGCTCTCGTAAAGACGCGGGAAATTTTTATGAGATCGTTAAGCAAGCCTCAACCGGGCTTGGCACGGCCCTTCCCTCGAAAGCAAGTATGCGGATTAGGAGTTCAAGCAGATAACGAGGATATAGAATCAGAGGAGGAGGACGATTATGAATTGTCCGCCATTGATTCGACGTGTTGGAATTGCGGTGCCAAAGGACACCGATATCAAGAGTGTGTAGCCGAAAGAAAAATATTTTGCTATGGATGTGGAAAAGCGGACACCTTCAAACCTAGTTGTCGAACTTGCACATCAAATAAAGCAAAAAACTTTTCGGCTCGTGTACAGCCGAGAAGTACACGCAGACAGATGGTGTCCAAAGGGACGAACACCGACTAAGAGCAGTTCCAGAAACTGTTCAACAAATTCTCCCAGATATTAAAACATACCCTGATTTACCCTCTAGTGTTCATTCCGATCACTTAATATTCCCCATCTCTCGCTCTCGATACAGAAGAAAACTCTTTAAGCAGCGTTTAAAGGCCGAAAAGAAAGTTCTCGTTTCAGCCATTATAGGAAAAGTTGGAGACTATCGCCCATATGCACAAGTCACCGTGCTAGAGAAGACCATATTAGGCTTACTAGACACAGGCGCGTCAATTAGTTGCGCAGGTGGGAAATTTGCGGCCGAATTGCAACAAGCAAACCTGCCATATAAAGCCTTGTCTGCTAAGGTGAAAACCGCAGATGGCCAGTCCCAGCCGATAATTGGTCGAATAACAACAGACGTTTGCTATCGAGGGGAGATGAAACCAATCACCCTTTATATAGTTCCTTCACTATCTGGAGACTTATATTTAGGAATAGATTTTTGGACCAAATTCGAATTATTGCCGTCTCATCTTATGGCAAATGAAATTACTATGGCAACAATTGAAGATTCTCAGATGCGACCTTTGACTGTTCAGCAAAGCAAACTTTTAAGGGAAACTGTCAACTTGTTTCCCTCGTTTGCCAAAAAAGGGCTAGGGCGAACTACTCTCCTCTCACATTCGATTGACGTAGCGGATACGAAGCCAATAAAACAGCGACATTATGCAGTTTCTCCAGCCACAGAGAAGCTTATGTATGCCGAATTAGACCGAATGTTAGCACTCGGAGTTATTGAAGAGTCAAATAGCGCTTGGTCGTCTCCAGTAGTTTTGGTTAAGAAGCCCGGTAAAGTTCGTCTCTGCTTAGATAGCAGAAAGGTGAACGAATCTACGGTTAAAGATGCTTATCCGATGCCATTGATAGAAGGAATCATATGTCGACTACCTAAAGCAGAGTATATAACCAGTTTAGATTTAAAAGACGCCTTCTGGCAGATTCCACTGGATCCCAAGTCAAGGGACAAAACTGCCTTCACTGTGCCTGGTAGACCCCTATACCAGTTCACAGTCATGCCATTTGGTCTGTCAAATTCTCCTCACACCATGTCCAGGCTCATGGACAAAATCATACCTGCTAATTTGAGGACCGAAGTATTTATATACCTCGATGACCTCTTGATTGTGTCCGATACCTTTGAACGTCATTTAGAAGTTTTAAAAATGGTAGCAGTCCAACTAGAAAAGGCAAATTTGACTATAAATGTCGAGAAAAGCAAATTCTGCCTCAAGGAAGTGAAGTATTTAGGTCACGTTATTGGCCAAGGTACAATTAGTACTGATCCTGAAAAGATCTCAGCTATTATGGAATTTCCAGTACCTCGTTCCTTAAAGCAAGTCCGTCGCTTCCTAGGGTTAACGGGCTGGTATCATAAGTTCATCCGCAACTACGCGTCCCTCGCTTCTCCAATAACCGATACTTTGAAGCAGAAGCGACAATTTGTCTGGAGCGAAGAGGCTCAAAAATCATTCGAAGCCCTAAAGATTCAAATGAGCACTGCTCCTGTGCTACATAGCCCAAGTTTTGAAGACCCTTTTGCAATTCATTGCGATGCTAGCAATACAGGCGTGGGTGCAGTATTAATGCAGAAAGACAAGGAGGGAAATGAGGTTCCCATCTCATTTATGTCGCGAAAATTAAATCAGTGCCAGAGGAAGTACACAGTCACGGAGAAAGAGTGTTTGGCTGCTGTACTGGCTATAAAAAAATTTAGAGCCTACATCGAAGGGCAAGAATTTTCTGTAATAACTGACCACGCTTCGCTTAAATGGCTCATGTCACAGAGCGATCTGAGCTCACGCTTAGCCAGATGGGCCTTGAAATTACAAGGCTTTGATTTCAAGATTTACCATAAGAAGGGAAGCCAGAACATTGTTCCTGACGCGCTATCCCGCACACACACAGAGGACCTGTCTGGATTGTCAATCGCCAGTCTAGTCAATTTGCAATCCGACTCATTTAAGGCCCCTGAATACTTGACATTAAAAACCAAGATTTTGGACAATTTGTCAAAAACACCTGATCTGAAGGTTGTGGATGATTACATTTATCGTCGCGCAGAACACGCTGCCACAGAAAAAGTGGCTGACGATTCCTCTTGGAAACTATGGCTTCCAAAAGACTTGATTCCTCAAGCGCTTAAGAGCGCTCACGAAGACCCTCTTTCAGCACATTGTGGAATTAACAAAACGCTCGAGAAGTTGCGAAGATGGTATTTTTGGCCAAACTTAGTGTGCGATGTAAAAGCATACATTAATAGTTGCGAGGTTTGCAAATGCACTAAATATCCTAATCAGACGTTAAGACCACCCATGGGAAATACTGGACAATCACACAGATTTTTCCAAAAATTATACGTCGATTTTCTTGGTCCCTATCCTCGCAGCCGCTCTGGTTATATTGGAATTTTGGTTGTTTTGGACCATCTGTCCAAATTCCCATTTTTAAAACCTGTAAAAAAATTCACCGCAGAAGCCATTATTCCCTACTTAGAACAAGAGTTGTTCCATTGCTTCGGAGTACCGGAAACCATTGTCTCAGACAATGGAGTCCAATTTAAAGCACATTCTTTTAACGCTTTATTAAAGAAGTATAATATTGCTCACACGTATACCGCATTCTATTCGCCACAGGCCAATGCATCCGAAAGGGTAAACAGGTCGGTCATTGCCGCTATCAAATCTTATGTGGACCCTGACCAGAAGAATTGGGATGTCCAGTTAAGTAGTATTTGCTGCGCCCTACGATCCTGTGTGCACTCTGCTATAAGCACGACACCCTATCGCCTCGCTTTTGGGCAGCATATGGTAACTGATGCGGCTAGTTACAAATTGCTTCGATCCTTGGAGATGCTGGAAGATCGAACAGTTCAATTTAGTAGGGAAGACTCATTCGACTTGATTAGAAAAAAAGCTAAAGAAACGATGCAAACGCAACGTACTCATAACGAAAAAATATATAATTTGCGCAGTCGAGAGGTTTCGTTCAAGGTTGGCCAAGAAATTTACAGGAGGAATTTCCAGCAAAGCAACTTTGCTCAGGGCTTTAGTGCAAAGTTAGCACCGGTATTTGTAAAGGCCAGAGTGAAACGGAAATTGGGTAATTGCTATTATGAACTGGAAGATTTGCAAGGACGCTTGATAGGCAAATTTCATGCTAAAGATCTGAAACAGTAAGTGTTTTAGATGTTCAAGCGCGTATCACCCGTTTCAACCCAACGTGCGATTTTAGTGGGGGGGAATTTGTAGTGGCGCTTGAATCAGAAATACCCAAAATCAAATTAATTTCGGTCTATATTCAAACTCGCTGACCGTTAGAATTCAAAATAACGTATCAGCTTAAAAGTAGGCAGCACGAAAAGTTTTAGCTTCTTTCCTATGGGTGTCAAAGAAAGTTCATAGGAGAAAACTATTAACAGAGTTCACGGAGAGCAAGTATAAGAGGGTGGCTTTCTCATTTCTCTGTTGCTAGCCTTCGTGGCTTAGCTCACACCCACGATCTTTCTTTCGCTTTTTGGCAGTCCACCAGATCAGAAGTATTTCTTCAAGTGCGGTACAAGCAAAAGTTAAAGAGTTCGGAAAAAAAAAAAAAAGAAATCTGTGAATTTTTAAAAAAAGTGGAAGTGACCAGCAGAAGAAGCTACTGGCCCTGTAGCAGCCTGCAACGGCGATTGCGCCCAAAAACCCAAATAAAGTGCCATACTCGACTGGGTAAGTTGGCCAGTTTATCCCTAGCGAGATTTTCTTTGTCCATTTTTTTTTGTGGCTGAGGTGGCAAGAGCGAGCTGATTGTGTTTTTTTTCCCCTGATCTTCTTTTCAGGTGTGGCACATATTACACCCTAAAATTAAATGGCTGCTCCATCATCTCAAGCCAAGCCCAATATGCCGCCCTTTTAATAGTTGGCCCTGCTTTGAATATTTTATTTGGCGACAAGCGTACATCAGCCTAAATTCCCTTGCGAGATCTGCCCATGACCACACACACAGCAAATCCATCAAAAAGCCAATTGGTATCGGCAGCAAAGAAAGTTTGTGGGACTTACCCAAATACATATATGTCCCAATACACCGACATTTAAACAGCTGACAAAGTCAGTGACTTTGCTTTAGTTGCCTGCTTCGCCTAATTTTTCTCAGCCCCCAGAAGAGACAAAGAGAGCAGCTTAAATTAGTTTGATAATGCCCAGCAGACAGGCCGGCCGTGTTACTGCCCTTATACCCGGTTTTACGCGAAAAATGAGTTTAAGTGAACCCTAAAAATACATAATTTGAAAAAATCCACCTGTTATGTCGTTAAACGGCCGAAATTAGAAAATATTAAGTATATCAATATGTCTGTTCTATAGACATGCGTAAATAATTTTGAAAATTTTTTTTGTTTTTAATTTATATCATTTTTTTGTGTGAGTGCTGGTAACGCAAGAGTGAATCTTGTTAATTTGTTTAAACCCCTAAAAGAAAAAAATCATAAAATTTGCCATGGCCAGAGTTAATATGGTCCTTCTCCCTCACCTTCTTCGGATCGCCATATTGGCGTAAAAAGAATTTAAATTTAAAAAGCGTAAGAAGCAAGTGAAGTGCGTGAGAAGGAGAAAGAGCATAGCTGCTGAAAATTTTCTGTTCACCCTGTCTATTCCCTCTTTGTCTCCCATAATTTTGGCGCTATACAAATTTACAGCTACTCTTCGATTCATCTTGGAAGCGCTTTCAACGAAGGATTGGAAATGTGAGTAACAAGAAAAAAATTAAGTTAAAAATAGTTTATACGATATTCAAAGAGAGAGTGCGGGGGAGTACAAAAGAACAAGTGCCTTTCGAATGCGTTCCACTGAGAGAGCTTAATACGAAGACAGTTGCAGTTGCAATTGCTTGTGGATGCTGTTGCGCTCCACTGGAGTTGGGGTCTGTGTAGTGGATCGACTCTCTTACGTTCCACACATATAAAACTAATTAATAATGCCAACAATTGCACTACCAAAATCACACAGCCAACTGGCTAATTAAAAGAAGTAGTTATTGAATTTTATCGGCTTTCATAATATTTTTAATACTATATTTTAATCTAACATTTATATTTTTATATCGTTTATATATTATTTATATTTTTATTATGTTTTTAAATTTTATTGCCTTTTGGTCCTTAGCACATATTCTTCCTATTATTAGCACTCGTTAGTTTAAATTTATAGAGAAATAATTATGAATCCTAGCTTTACAATAAATGTTTATAACGTAAATATGTGTTAAACTTTGGAAACAGGAGGAGTCATGCATCTTCAAGGTATGTGGGGATAGGACTGTTTTAGGTGTTGTAGGGATCACCGACCTTTATAGGGTCAAGCGGCGATGGTGATCATAGGTAGGGTGGGCACAGCTGGCAGCAATACACCTGCACAGCTTTAATAACAAGACCTAAGCATCAGCAGCCGTACTTTTTATGTAGGGTGAATCTTCTTTTTGTTCCTTTCAATCCTTAATCTGTCCCCATGATGAAACCCAAGGCCTGATTTTCGCACGCGATTTTTAATAAAATTGTCCAAACAAAGCGAGCAAGTAGTACAGTGGTACCCCCTTATGATGAACCCACCCCTTTGCCGACGAATATGTAGCCGGAACCAGCGCGTGCTCCGCTAAGCTACCCCAACATCAGCTCGTCCACCGAAAGGTACAACCACGTTATATGTTACAACAAAAAAAAAAAAAAAAAAAAAAAAAAAAAAAAAAACCAAAAAAAAAAAAAAAAAAAAAAATTTTAAAAAAAAAAAAATAATTTTTTTTTTTAATTTTTTTTTTTTTTTTTTATTAAATATGGAGGGGGTTTTTTTGTGGTTAAAAAAAAAAAAAAAACCCCCCCCCCTTTTCCCCCAAAACAAAAAAAACAACTTTTTTTTTCCATTTTGTGGTGGTTTGGGGTAAAACAAACCGTAGCTCTCCCAAGATTGAACAAACCCCGATCAAATGCGCAATATTCTCAGTTACACGGAGGTTGCAGAGTGTACAGTCAGTATTGATGGAGCTTACGAGCGACCTGTAATTCAGATTTAGCATCTCGCAACGAGCACGGCATATAGTGGAGATCGCGTGGATGCCAAAGTGGTCTTGAAAGTAGTTCAGACTTCCAAGGTTGTGGTTCAAGCTTTTGTAAATTGTTCTTGACTCACTTATGGACGCCAGATATTTGAAATTTTCTCTTTCCCGTAACTCGATGTTCTCTAGGATCAGCAAATGTGAGGCTTCCCAAGACTCAGGACAATCAAGGTTGATTTCGACATTGCAAGTAGAAGCTGTGGCTTGCCATTTCTCGAACACTTGCGTTTTGCTAGCTAACATCATGTCTGCTACAATTCTGGGCAGTCTTTCGCTGGGCATATCAAAGATCTTACGGATGTATTTGAAGTGCGTTTGAAGACAGTACAGGTGCAGAGTTGGTAGGCCGGTTTCCAAGTGGATGGCGTAATTCGGAGTTGTGTTTGGCAGTTTAAAGATCCGTTTAACAAACATCCTTTGAAGTCGCTCAACTTCTTCATACTGGGTACATCCCCATACTTGCGTCGCATAGCACATCACAGACCTAACCGCAGCTTCAAACAGTCGAAATTTTGTGCTTGCCAGGATAAGCGGTTTCCCAAAAAGTTTTTCCATGAGCAGTTTATCGCTTTCTTCGAGTCCAGTAATTTCTCTTGGAGGTGAGGCCTAAAATTCATGTTATCTGTTAGAGTGACACCCAGGTATTTAAACCTAGTTACAGTCTCCAGCTCGACATCATTTAAAAACCATTTGTCGGCTTTAGGCGTTCGACCACGGTCGTCTTTTATAACCAGTACCTTTGTCTTCTGCACGTTTATCTGTAGACTCCACAGTTGACAGTAGTCGTATAGCTCATTTATCATGCTCTGGAGCATTTTAGGGGAATCAGCCAGTAACGCCATGTCATCAGCGTACATCAAGGTCTTTATGTTGCAACCATTAACATCAACTCCTCCGGGCAGGTACGACGATATGTAGTCGATGTATAATGAAAAAAAGAGTGGGCTGAGGAGACATCCTTGTTTTACGCCGGTGTTGTTTGGCAACCAGTCCGAGAGCTCACATCCGTCCCAAATAGAAAAGCGATTATCTTCATACAGGCTGTTCAAAGTGTTAATAAATTTTGTCGATACTCCCAAATGGCTTAGCTTTAAATATAAGCTATGACGATTTATCCTGTCAAAAGCAGCCCTAAAATCGATAAAGCAAATATAGAGTTTTCTTTTCCTGTCTAGGTAGGATTGGGCTATCCCTGAGAGCACGAACACCCTATCGACTGTGGAGTATCCACGGCGGAAACCAAACTGGAATTCGCTGAGGGTACTATATTCAGATACCCCGTTTGTAAGCCGTTTTAGCAAGATAGAGGTGAAAAGCTTCATGGTTGAATTTAGGCACGATATTCCTCTGTAGTTCTCAGCTAATGTTAGATCACCTTTTTTGGGTATTGGGAAAATTATGCTTTCCTTAAAGCAGATGGGAATGCAGTGAGACGACAGGACCTTATTGTAAGCGTTAGTCAACATCTCAATACACATTGGGGAGGCATTTTTGAAAAACTCTACTGGAATACGGTGGACCCCTGGGGCTTTGTTTGTTTTTGCTGCCTTGATGGCAAAATACACCGCATCGACTGTAATTGCCTGGATAGGTTTTTGCGCGAGAGACCCATTTAGCTTCCTGACCAAGGCCCAAAAATCTTTGCTATTATTGACCCAGGCGATTTCAAGTTCCATTCGTTGGTAATAGAGCTGTTTAAGCATGCTGAGTGTTTTGTAGGCGCAGTTTGCCGAGTGGTATTCTGCCTTAGATTGGGGGGTGTTTTCAGTCCTGGCGGAGTGCAGTAGTTTAAAGGATAGTTTGCGGGCGGAAAGGCAGTCCGTGTCGAACCAAGGCTGCGAAAGGGAGGGTTTTCGAGGCTTTTTCATAAATTCTGCAGCTCTGCGAATGCATTCGCTGATGCACTCAACGCCTAATTCTCTATTCGCTACGTTGCAATTGGTAAGCTGTCGGTTTAGGTTAGAGACGTACGTGCTCCTCCAACTGTCACGCCATTTTAATTTAGGGAGAGCTCTATTACAAAGCTATATTACAATTTGTAAGGGCATATGGTCAGAAAAAATTTCGCCTTTTACCCCTACATCCTTTACAGTATCATGCCACTGGCACCGTATAATGCAATAATCTATAACTGAGCTTAGCTGTCCTCTGATAAAAGTGAAATCACCTTCTGCATCGCTTTTCGTCCTACCATTCAGCAGCAGTAAGTTGAGTGTCTCGCTCATTTCCATCAATTTCAGACCTTTACTGTTGACCGTTTTGTCTCTAGACATACGGGAAGAGTCTGCAAATCCTACAGTTGCGTCATCCGTGAAACCACCAATTCGAGCGTTGCCAGTCTAATATGTTTTCGTGCCCAATTTCCAAGCAAAGGTCGTACAGGTTATCAAAATCATTATTCCAATTGTTGCAATTTAGGTAGACAGGTAATATGTGGTAGTTAAAATTGGTAATTTTGCAGTTTAATACGGTTGAGTTTTCAATTTTTGTAAAGTTCATGCCGAAGGACCTTGCTGTTTCTTTTTTCACATCGTATAGATGGCCACCACTGGCCACTCTGTTTGCCAAACGACTCGAGGGTGGGTATCCAGTGATGGCTATGGCTGATGAATTTTACTAGTTTTTTTAAGATCAGAAGGCAGCTTGGGTTTGTTAAGACTGTTTGCCAACTCCTCGTAGTTCGAGTTTATGTTAAAATTGCCCCCATATCAAGACTATAAAAAGCCTCCTCCGCAGGCTGATTTCCGCCCATGAGTTGATTATGTATATTCCAGCAGAACCGAGTGTTATCAATAAGCATGGAGTCATCTCTCACTAGCACCCTTTTTCATTGGTGCGGGCCAGTATGTCCCGTCGGATAGCAAGCATCATTCTATTTTGCATTTGCCTTTTGCAGTTCAGATCCTTGTCGATGTATATCGTAGTACCTTTTAGCAATCTGGTTTGCTTGAGGACAGCAAGCACAGTTGATGTAGAGCCGAATTCGACCATCACAGACATTTTTTCGTTGGTTTCGCTAAGTTTTCTGGCGGACTCAATTTTATAAGGTTCTGAAATCTTGAGCTTTGTAAGCAAAAGGTTCTTAACGACCTCGTGTGGAACTTTCTGCGCGTCTAAGCCTCTTAAAATAAGATTTCTCTTCTTACTAAACTCCTCGATATGCAGCAGCCTGCGGGACTCATCCTCTTTTAGCTTCTGCATTTGGTTCAATTCCCCTTTGAGTTCCTCATTTTCCTTCGTGAGCTGGTCCAATTTTACGGCCATATCGAAAATATCAGTTCTCATCTCTTTTATTTCAGCTTTAGAGGCCACATTTTGGAGTTTTTCATCCAGTAAAGAGGACATGACGGCCATCAAATCCACTAACTTCATGTTTCCGACATTGATGCTGGAACAACCTCGTCCTAAATCCCTATCCGGAGAAGTTTCGATGAACAGGCGCTTTGATCCATTTGAAGACGGGTAAACTTCTTCCTGCAGGTGTGTTCGATGAGGCAGCAGCTCCAGAGTCGCCTTGTGTAGGTGTTCTGTAGAAGCTGCAACTCAGACGATTAGGAGGAAAGTGTACAACACCTCTTGTGCGGTTCTCCAGCTCTCAGCAGAAGGCGACTTACAGTTATGGGTCGTCCATTTCTAAACGATCTGTCAGAAATCTCTGGAATAGATATAGGATAGTCTCGCTGCTCAAATTTCTACTATTTTCTAAAGGTTTAACGGGGAAGGGGCCTCCGATAACGGCGTAGCTTTTCTGTGTAACCATATAACTATGGTAACACAACGGGCCTAAATTGACTGGCCTAAGTGAAGAAATAGGATTCTCTCCTATTCCAACCATTGCAACTTTAACTAACCTAACCCGAAATATACGAAGTAATTTGCAATGCAACATTTTGATCAGATTTTTTTGAGTAATTTTTTTTTGCTTTTTTTGCTCATAACTTTAAGAACCGCTTATCCGATCTTTATCATTTCTTTGGCAAATCGATACACATTGCTAAAGACTAACTATCTTATAGAAGAACCGAAAAACGAACAACCGAAGCTGTGAAAAAGGCTCGCAATCGATTGGCAAAGTGAGTCGCAAAAACTATCGAAAAATGCTTGCAAACGAATCTTTTTTTTTTTTATCGCGATAGCGAACGAAACTTTTTTCTCTGCCACAAACTGAGCGACGGGTGATTAATTTGCGGATCGTTTGCGAGTGTTTCCTCGATAGTTTCGCGTAATTTATCGCTAGCGATATCATTTAATTCATTCATTCTTGTTTGGCTTCAAGCCCCCCCAATCCACCCGATGTGCATGCTTTCGAATTAACGGCTGGACTACTGCTTGCATTAGATACATATATATTTTACACTGCTTGCATTAACGGCTCGGCCAGCTAAGCCCACAAGTATGCACTTATTAAGACCGATCACCCCATAATTTCGAAAATTCGTCCCCCGCCCCCAGTTTTGAAGATAGACGATTCGGTCCTTCTAGAGATAGTTGCTAATGAGCAATGCGTATCGATTTGCCGAAGAAATGATAAAGATCGGATGAGCGGTTCAGAAGTTATGAGCAAATTTAAAAATTTGAAATAATTTTTTTAAAATTTTTTAATTTGCTCATAACTTGAGAACCGCTTATCCGATCTTTATCATTTCTTCGGCAAATCGATACATAATCCTAATTACTAATTATCTCTCTCAGCTGAGGCTGATGCCACTCATTTCTAGTTTATGGTCCCTCTCTGTCTGTCTCCACACAATACTCCAGTTTTCGCGGATTTCCACGCTTTCGCCGAAAATTAAAGTGTCCAGAAAAAACTCCAGACCACCAGGCCAAACAGGAAATATGCGTAATTATGGTGCGTCGTCCCAATTTGTGTGCCAATAAACAGTCTCTCCAATTTAAATTTTGTATAATATTCACAAGTCAAAATTAAAAAAAAAATCGAGTTCTGGTTCACGAACTTAAAGAAGGTGTAGACTGATAGGTTGCTTGCCAAAAGTTAAGTAATAAGAAGGGAGACACATGACATTAACAAAAAGTTTAAATTTATTTTTTTTTGTGGCCAATATTCGAGTGGCTTACAACCCCCAGCGGCTCAGAACCCCCATTCTTCCCTAGTAATTAGTTTTAAGTTTTTTAACCTATTTTTAAATTTTCGAATTTGAAAGCTTACAATTATTTTTAATTATTATTATTTTCCTATTGAATAATACTTGAATAAAATGACATTGTTTGAAACTGGATTGCACTCGGCGATGTGGTCAATGAGCTGGACATGGGCAGTGGAAGATGCTGAAAAGAACCATAAAGGTTAATACTATTATTTTTAGATTATTTGACTATTTGAATTAAAGGAACGTCCGCGAGGCACGAATGCCGGATGTAAGAGCGGTATGAAGACAAGACTCGTTTGCAGAGTTTACACTTCAAAATAGGGTGCTCCGTTTGCATGTGGTAAGCCAAAGTGGTTGTGACGACTGTGTGCTTGGCACAGGATTGACGTCGGGCCCCTTTTGGACACGCCGGAGGACCCAGACCGACGGCTGCCCCGTTTGCGGGGGACTGAGTGCGTTCTCCTCTGCGACTGCGGCTTCGGCTGAGTCCTTTTGCGGCCACTGCTCACCTTTGAAATTGATTTTTGAGATAATTTTTTCATTTGTCAATTGTCATTTTTTATACACTTGAAAAGTGTATTATAATTTTGCCCAGAAGTTTGCAACGCATAGAAGGAATCATCTCCGACCACATAAAGTTTATATATTCTTGATCAGCATGACGAGCTGAGTCGATTAAGCTTTGTCCGTCCGTCTGTCCGTCTGTCCGTCTGTCTGTTTCTGCGCAAACTAGTCCCTCAGTTTTGTAGCTATCGAGCTGAAACTTTGCACAGAGTCTTCTTTTTACTGCACACTGCTAATATGTCGGAACCGACCGGATCGGATGACTATATCTTATATCTGCCGTAGGAACTATCGGTCGAAAAGTGGGTTTTATTGTTTGTTTTAATGCTGGCGTTCCTAAACTCTGAAGTATTAAAACACTTGCAAGGGTATAAAAACTTCGGCAAAGACGAAGTTAGCTTGGCTTTTTCGTTTAAAAATGCATTGATATGTACTTTACCGCAAATAAAATAGCTCATAAACTCACATATTTATTTGGCCTCCTAGAGTGCCAAAAATTCAACTTTATCGTTTTTCCGCCATATCTTGGAAACAAGAGCTGATGGAGCTAAACGGAAACCTGTTTTGGAATCAGTGAGCATAAACCTATCATTTTTTTAAATCAACAGGGCTGCACCTCACAAAGTTGGTCATTTTGTTGGCCTGTGTAATTGAACAGAATTTTGTGATAGAACAGTGAGTGAATAACTAATGGGTTTAGCGGTAAATGTAAATGAGGACAAGACGAAATACCTGACTGAAATTTATCAAGTTGAGGTAAATGTTCCTCTTGCTGCTGATGTATATATATAAAGATATAGATATCTTATATATCTTTATCTAAATCGTCTTAATTTTCTTCTTCATTATCCTTGTCGCCAAAAAAATTCCAACATTTCTAGAACTTTTGTGATAGGCGCTAATAATTTTGGACTGGACTGGCGGTACCATTTACTGCATCGGCTGGCGGTACCATTTACTGCATCGGCTGCATCTGGGCCGACATTTGGGGCCTGTACGATTTTTTCACTTTTACACTTGTCCCCCAGTTTTTGACCGTTGAAAGTGGCGCTCTGCTGCGGGGTTGCCGGACTGCCGGTTTTCATTCCCGGCTCCGCCAGTCTGGCGCGCCGCCCGCCCTCGAATTCCGATAACTTGTCAATTGCGATAGTAATCGAACTCGCACCTGTGGCAGCGCCGTCGATAACCCTCGCAGTCGCAGGGTTGCCAGATCGATTCAAGAAAAATCTAAGATTGTTGTCTCAGGATTGTTGTCAGGAAAGAAACTTCATAACTATAGTTAACCATGGCCGACGAGGATGAGGAAATTTCACAACGTGTGGTGGCTCCTCCACTCCGCAATCCGGACGACGAAACTGCTTTCCTTCAGTTCATCGAAATGGAAAACTTCAAGTCCTACCGCGGCCACATTGTAGTAGGTCCCCTGAAGCAGTTCAATGCTGTTATTGGACCCAATGGATCGGGCAAGTCCAACTTCATGGATGCCATCAGTTTTGTGATGGGAGAGAAGACTTCCAGCTTGCGCGTAAAGCGGCTGAATGATCTGATCCATGGTTCGTCCATCGGCAAGCCAGTGGCACGCAGCTGCTATGTGACGGCCAAGTTCATTTTAAATCAGGACAAGCATATGGACTTTCAGCGTGCCGTCATAAGCGGCTCCTCGGAATATCGAATCAATGGAGAGGTGGGTGTTAGTCACAGTCGACTTGCATATATTTACCCAGGCACACACTTTTTACCTTTTTAGAGCGTTTCGAGCAACACATACCTAAACAAGTTGGAGAAAATTGGCATTAATGTGAAGGCCAAAAACTTTCTGGTCTTCCAGGGAGCTGTGGAGAACATAGCCATGAAGACTCCCAAGGAGCGTACGGCACTATTCGAAGAGATTAGCGGGTACGCTGGAAATCCTTCGACAGACTCTTATCAAGACACGATATTTTTACATTTGCAGATCTGGTTTACTAAAGGATGACTATAATCGGCTCAAGCAGGAAATGATTGTGGCTGAGGAGGAGACGCAATTCACCTACCAGAAGAAAAAGGGCATTGCAGCCGAGCGCAAAGAGGCCAAGCACGAAAAAATGGAGGCCGAACGCTATACTCGCCTACAAAATGAATATGTATGTTGGAGACACTTTGTAATCGCCATTTTAACCTTCTTAAATCTCCTTTCAGAACGATAAGCAAGTGGAGTACCAATTGTTTCGCCTCTTTCATGTGGAAAAAGACATTCAAAAGTACATCGGCGACTTGGAAGTCAAGCAGCAGGAGGTCAAGGCTGTGGAGCAGCGCAAAGAGGCCGCTGATGAGGTTTTGCGCGAGAAAAAGAAGGACGCTGGCAAAATCACCCGTGATTTGGCTAAAATCGACCAGGAGATACGAGAGTTTGAGACGCAGATGAACAAACGCCGTCCGCTGTATATCAAGGCTAAAGAGAAAGTGGCTCATTGCAAGAAGAAGCTGACTTCCCTACATAAGACCCTGGAGACAGCCCGCGAGGCGGACAATGCCCACCAGCAAGACATTCGCAAGCTGGAGAAGCAGCTCAACGATATTGAGGCCCTGAAGAAACGTTTTGAAGACGAAACGGAGACCGAATCGCAGAAGCGCGGCAAGAGCGTTAACATGGAGGAAGGGCTGGTGCAGGAATATGATCGCCTTAAGCAGGAGGCCGAAGCTACAGCCACTCAATACCGCTCCGAATTGGATTCGGTAAATCGCGAGCAAAAATCAGAGCAAGACACTCTGGATGGCGAGACAAATCGACGTGCCTCCGTCGAGGAATCGTTCAAAAAGCTCACCTTACAGCGCGAGGAGGCCGTGAAGAGACGCGATAAGCTCATGGATCACATTAAATCGTCGCAAGCGGCACTTGAAGAACAGAACCGCATCAAAGATGAATTACGACGTGATGTGGGCAGCTCCAAGGAGAAGATTGCAGAGAAGCAACGTGAGCTGGAGAATGTGCGCGACCAATTGGGCGATGCAAAAAGCGACAAGCACGAGGATGCGCGCCGCAAGAAGAAGCAAGAGGTGGTGGAGCTGTTCAAGAAGCAGGTCCCAGGTGTGTACGACCGCATGATCAACATGTGCCAGCCCACGCACAAGCGCTACAATGTGGCCGTCACTAAAGTGTTGGGCAAATTCATGGAGGCCATCATTGTAGACACGGAAAAGACGGCTCGCCACTGCATACAGGTACTATTACGGCAATTGCACAACATCTATTTTCGTCTTCTTTAAACCGTTTTCTATTTTACAGATCCTGAAAGAACAAATGCTGGAAGTGGAGACGTTTTTGCCGCTGGACTACCTGCAGGTGAAGCCTTTGAAGGAGCGGTTGCGTAACATTAGCGAGCCTCGCAACGTAAGACTCGTATTTGATGTGCTAAAGTTTGAGCCCCCAGATATCGAGAGGGCCGTGCTCTTTGCCACCGGCAATGCTTTGGTCTGCGAGACTCCCGAGGATGCCATGAAGGTGGCCTACGAAATAGATCGCTCGCGTTTCGATGCTTTGGCACTGGATGGGACATTCTATCAAAAGTCAGGCCTCATTTCGGGCGGCAGCCACGATTTGGCCCGCAAAGCCAAGCGCTGGGATGAGAAGCACATGGCCCAGCTGAAGACGCAAAAGGAGCGACTAAACGAAGAGCTCAAAGAGCTGGTCAAAAAGTCTCGCAAGCAAAGTGAACTAGCCACGGTGGAGTCGCAGATTAAGGGACTAGAGAATCGCCTGAAGTACAGTATGGTTGATTTGGAGTCATCCAAGAAGTCGATAGGCCAATATGACAGTCAATTGCAGCAGGTACAGAGACAGTTGGATGATTTTGGGGTAAGTTATAGAAACCATCAGTCGAGAATTGACCACGACTAGATCTTCTTTTATTCTTCAGCCAAAAATCGGCGAAATCGAGCGACGTATGCAGAACAGAGAGGAGCATATACAGGAGATAAAGGAAAACATGAACAATGTGGAGGACAAAGTTTTTGCCGCCTTCTGCCGTCGACTGGGTGTTAAGAACATACGTCAGTATGAGGAACGTGAGCTGGTCATGCAGCAGGAGCGGGCCCGAAAACGAGCCGAGTACGAGCAGCAAATCGATGCAATAAACACACAGCTCGACTTTGAAAAGCAGAAAGACACGCGAAGTGAGTTGTTATCCAGCTAAATGACAATCTTCAATACATTTCTTTCTTCCTTCCGCACACCAACACAGAGAACGTTGAGCGCTGGGAGCGAAGCGTCCAGGATGAGGAAGATGCTTTGGAAGGTCTGAAAACAGCCGAATCGCGTTATCTGAAAGAAATCGACGAGGACAAGGACAAAATGGAAAAGTTTAAGCAGGAGAAGCAGTCCAAGAAGCAGGCTGTCGATGATATGGAGGAGGACATTTCCAAGGCACGAAGAGACGTGGCTAACTTAGCCAAAGAAATCCACAATGTAGGCAGTCAGACGTCATCGATAGAATCCAAGATAGAGGCCAAGAAGAACGAACGTCAAAACATTTTACTGCAGGCCAAGGTAAGATATCGGATCTGTGGACGGAGGAAGCGTTTGTTAATCTTTGTATATTGTACTCCCGCAGACCGATTGTATTGTGGTGCCCCTGTTGAGAGGCTCCCTGGACGATGCAGTGCGTCAGAGTGATGCGGACAATGTTAATGCTTCGGTGGATAATCTGTGAGCTCTACAAATTTGAAATAAATGCAACTGTTACATTCTTTCATCCCGTGTTCTTTCCAGCATTGAAGTCGACTATCGAATGCTGCCACGTGAACTCACCAAACTGAAAGATGACTCCGCCTTCAAGAAGACGAACGAGCAGCTGCAAAAAGATCTACAAGCCAAACTGGATGTTCTGGAGCGTATACAAACACCCAACATGAAAGCGATGCAAAAACTCGATGCTGTCACCGAAAAGGTACAATCCACAAATGAGGAGTTTGAGAATGCACGACGGAAGGCTAAAAAAGCCAAAGCGGCATTCGAGAAGGTGAAGAACGAGCGCTCATCCCGGTTTGTCCAATGCTGTCAGCATATCTCCGATGCCATCGACGGCATTTACAAGAAACTGGCACGCAACGAGGCCGCGCAGGCTTACATTGGACCAGACAATCCCGAAGAGCCCTATCTGGATGGCATTAACTACAATTGTGTGGCGCCCGGAAAACGTTTCCAGCCCATGAGCAATTTGAGTGGCGGCGAGAAGACGATTGCAGCTTTGGCGCTCCTGTTCTCTACCCACAGGTAAGCTTATGCCAGATTTCGTTTCCAAATAATTAAACTGGTTTTCTTAGTTATCAACCAGCGCCGTTCTTTGTACTCGATGAAATTGATGCGGCCCTAGATAACACCAATATTGGCAAGGTTGCGTCCTACATACGCGATCATACGACCAATTTGCAGACCATTGTCATATCGCTGAAGGAAGAGTTTTATGGCCATGCCGATGCGCTTGTGGGCATTACTCCAGCGGTAAGAGGTTGTTGGCGAATAGCCAAAGGCTAAATAATCATTTCTTGTGTTTTTTTTTTACATTCCAGGAGGGCGATTGTCTCATATCCAATGTCTACATTATTGATTTAACACGCTACGAGGACAAGTGAATTAACGATTTTGCTGTAAACTTAGGCATAAGCTCTAATTTATCGATTGCAAAAGCAACAGTTTCCAAGAAAAACAATAAATCCAGTACTCATACAAGTTGGTTGTTTTTTTTTACACTTGAAAAGTGTATTATAATTTTGCCCAGAACTTTGTAACGCATAGAAGGAATCATCTCCGACCACATAAGGTATATATATTCTTGATCAGCATGACGAGCTGAGTCGATTAAGCTTTGTCCGTCCGTCTGTCTGTTTCTACGCGAACTAGTCCCTCAGTTTTGGAGCTATCAAGCTGAAACTTTGCACAGAGCCTTCTTTTTTACTACAAATGTTCGTTCGAAAAATGGGTTTTAGTGAGATAAACTGGTTTGTTCTCAATATTATCTCAAACACGGTCAAGGGTAATATGTCATGTTTTGAAGCTGATTTGCGAAGTTTGGTCGAAGTCGCTAACCGTTGAGACAAGCTATTTCAAGTGTATCAAAACTTCGCTACAGACTAAGTTAGCTTTGCCTTTCTCGTTTTTTTTTTAATATTGTCAACGTTTGTAAATTACCCCCGAAAAATGACACCAATCTGTTGGTGGCTCTCATTATCACAGTCTCTGAGGATGAACATGCAGACATATGCCATTCGATTTACCATTGCTTTCTGGAGATCTCATCCGATTTTGGAGCCAACTCTTCGCGGTCAAATCTAAATTGACGGACTCCTATCACTAACAATTCTTAAACAGCAGCAATTGCTCTTTGGGCACGGCCGTAAATCTGATGATAGATTCGGGGAGCGAGCTAAATAAAAACTCGCTAATTAAATATACTTACTCAATACTTAGTCAATCAAATTTGGTCCAAAAACATTCAGTATCTTTAATAGTTTCCTTTATTGGAACAGGAGTTTCTTGGTTGGTTGTTGTACTGAACTGGAAGCTTATGTTGACGAATATTGTGATTTGTGGTGGTCTTGGGTTTGTGCGATGTTTGATTGTATATGTAAAACAACTGGGTTTTTTTTAGTTTTAATATTTTGTTTTCACTTTTTTTTTTCTTCACGTAAAAAAATTTGTATTTCTTCAAGAACAAAAACAAACAGTTTGATTATTCAGTTTCGTGTTTATCATAATTTTAAAATAATCATTGCAAACAGATAAGTATTAGTATTAGCAAATTGAAGTTGCTGCAGTGGGATGTCTGCTTGGCTATGGCTCAATACAAGGGGAGGGCAGTAAATTAGGTCGAGTGTTCATTTGGAGAACTATGCACATTTAATCGGGAATGCCTAATGTAAACTTTATACATACAAACTACAATATTTATGGCGTTTCATATATACACACACTTTGTAAACTTGTTTCAAATACAAAGATTTGTCGTGTTAGCGCTTAAATATTAATTTGTCCTGGTATTGGATGCATGCTAGAGTTAGGTTAAGCAGAGTACTGAGTGTCCTATTGTGGTTGATGGGGGGATTCCTTGTATTGTGTATGCTTGTGTGCTGTGTTTTCTCTTGTTGTTGCTCCAGTCGCCAACGACTTATATTATCTGTTTGTGTAATTATTGTTTTTGTTTTTCTTGTGTTTATAGTTATTCACTGAATTTCAGCTTTTCAATGGGCCTTTATTACTGCAAATAAAAAGAAGAATATGGTTGGGCATAATTAGCGACTGCATCGTTCTCATTCCACAAAAAACGCCTCGTAGTACGTTCAAAATTTTCAATTAGATTTTCCAGTTTTCGCATTGACTGAATATCTACTCCCAATTAGTATATTACCCAGTCTTTTGTTACGACGTCTGGGCCTAGGTGCAGTTCGCGGTAGGTGGGTAGGTTAAGTTCAGTTAATATTTGAAAATGTCTAGCAGTTCGGCACGAAGAAGAAAAATTGCTTAAGGGGTTACACAAGAAATCTACTTTTCTTAATAGAATTTCAAAATGCACACTACTTACTACTGTTGATTTCATATCATTTATTTCTATCAGTTTTTCTCAAAAGCGTCTTTCTTAAATTTTTTTATTTGGATGCTAAGTTAATCTCTTTGTAACCAGCTCAGCTTTCCGAATGTACTTTCGTGCAACTTTTTAAACTAAATAAAAGTAAAATGCTAATTTCTACACTAATTTTTTTCAAGCGCCAAGTTGGTGTAACCCCTTAAACACAGAGCTGAAAGTCTGAAATTTCAAAAAATGTAACTTTGAATTCCTAATTACTCTTACCAAAATAATCGTAACTTCGATTTGCATATTGGGATGTAGCTTTGTCTCATAATGTACGATACAGTTTTCACTTGCGATTGGCAGATACCGATTCTCCCTCAAGTGGGGAGATGGATGCTAAATTTCTCAGTATAAGAACGCGAATGAAACAGCTGCAGAGGCTGGCATTTATATGAATGACTGAAACCAACACTGCTGAGACTGGCAGCAGAGGGAGTAGACACCCCATGGACTGGGAACGAAAAGTTTTGATTCAATAGAAGTATTATCGAGCATATGCGAAGCCAAAATATGTGCTATCTTCCTTAATATGGAAAAGAACTACCAGAACAGAGAAAGCAAAAAAGTTTTTCTCACTAGAACTACTTTTTCGGCTGATCGTTCCTTTGGCAGCTATATGCTATAGTCATCCGATCCGGCCGGTTCCGACAAAAGACTTCGCACAAAGTTCGGTTAAGATAGCTTTAATACTGACTGAGATAGCATAAAAACAGACGGACGGACAGACAGACGGACATGGCTATATCAACTCAGCTCGTCCTGCTGATCAAGATTTTTGGAGGTGCCACAGAAATAACCAGCGATTTTCGTATAAGCGCTTGTATTTTATATTATGTGAAGAGGCACCAAAAGAGGCACCCGTTCTGCGCACACTGCGTGTCACTGATGGACGCAGACCAGATGGGCCAATAGCCATGTACAGTTGCGAAAAAAATAATAGCACCAGTACAACACATTTTGTTCTTGATAAAACAAAATGCGATTACTGTTTTTCTAAAGGTGCTTTTTACAGAATCAAAAAAAAATAGTTTTCCCCGATTTCTCGAAAACGGCCCCACTAAAAAAATCGTTATATGGATTTTTGGACTCAGCGGGGGGACTTACAAAAGAAATTGCTACCAAACCTTCGGGATCGCAAAATTTTTATTATTTCGTGAACTAGTGTAATCATTACAATGGGACGTGGAAAGCGATCTTATAAAAAAATTGATATTGGACGGAAAAACTTACAGAGAAGTTGGTCAATTGGTAAGATGCTTCAATATAATGATTAAAAACCCCTTAAACTATAAAAAAAAATATTGAAACACGCGGACAAAAACGATCACGATGACCAATCTTCATGTGAAAAGACTGATTCGTCAGACTTCAAGCCTGCTACCCAGCTTAAAAAAGAGCTTCAAATAAATGCGATGGACCAAACAGTTCGCACATATCTTAGGCAACATAACTAAAAGCCTGCAGCCCAAGAAAGGTACCACTTTTAAACGCGACACACTTTACTAAGCGCACGAAGTTTGCCAGGGATCATGCAAATTGGCCATTCCAACAATGGAGGAATATTCTATGTCAGATGAGTCCGAAGTGGTTATGTTTGGTGGAAAGGAATCTCGATCATACGTTAGACGTCCAAATACGTCCAGTACACCACAAAAAACATTAAGCATATAGGGTGTAGTGTAATGGTATGGGCCTGCCTACTATGGAGTAGGTCCAATACATTGGATAGAAACCATCATGGATCAGCAGGTGCACTTGAATATCAGGCAGACAGTAATGCTTCCCTGTGGTGGTGGTGATATTATTTTTTTCACAGCTGTATATGGACTCATTCTTGTAGAATCCACTGCTGGTTTATTGGATCCTATTTCAGAACAGCCGAAAGTTATGCAACGAGTTTGAAGGTGCACCAAATGTTATTAAATCTTAATTGTTACATGGGACCAATAGTCCTTGTTCGTATTACAGAGTAGAGATGGAAATTATACAGGCATGTTCTCAATTCCACTACTTTTTGAAAGTAAATCGAACGCAATTCCGCTTCGGTTTGGTTTTGTGTTCTCAATTTCAATCGAAATTGCTCTCTTTTTACTTTTCGCAATCCACTGGACCAAGCGAGAATGGCACTAGATGCACAAAAGAGAAACCAGAGTTCCAAGCGAAACGATCGAAAATGGAACAGTCAGAAACGAGAGAGGCTGACTTCAATGTTTCACTTTTCGGTTTGGCTGGGCAATGCCAAGTTCTGGACATATTAAACAAAAAAATCTTTATATATCAATTAAAGGATAAAATACCAATTAAATTTCACAAGCGATTTCTAAATTGATCACAGAATTAAGAAAAATTAACTTTATGTACATCTAGCAACTGTAAAGGGACGGTCCCACAGGCAAATAATTTTTTGCCCCTAGTGGGAACACCAAATAGTTTGCTCACAAAAATTTGCCAAGTAGGCTTTGCCTATGTTTGGGCAACAATAATTTGAAGCATATATTTGCCTAATGGGAACACGTGGGAACACCCTCAGCAAATTTTGTTTGCGGGTTTGCGGGTTTGCGAGTTTGCAAGCAAATTGTAAGAGCAAACACCGCAAATATTTAAAAAAAAAATTTTTTTGGCCTAGGGCCTATGCAATACCAAAATTAAAGCTGTAGCCACAAGCAAAATTCAAATTAATCACAAGACCACGAATTAAAACAATCGTGGCATCGTACTATTATAATCGTAGAACTGTAAAAAATAAAATTAATCAAAAATATTAGCAAGGTTTAATTTTGGTGGCACAGTTTGGGAGCCAGCAGCCGGCACTTGGCTGACGACTTATCAAATCGGGAAATAGTAACAAAGAGGATAAAAATATGAATAATCAAAACAACTTTATGCCCAATCATATAAGAAATCATGAGTTTCAATCAGGGATTCAGAAGAGCCGATTAGAACTCAGAACCGGAACCGGTACCTGAACCGATATGTTTAGTTTTTTGTATCCCGGTATTCGAGAACCGAAATTTTTAGAACCGAAAAGAACCTAAGCATTGTACCGGCACTGCAAAGCGAGCAGTTAGTTTTTTGGCTCAGTTGTAAAAAAAATTCTGGCTTGGCAAAACTTTTGTTTGTCTTTGAAAATAATGCATTCTTATGCGTCATTTTCTTAGACCCTCGTTATAATGTCAAGCTAACCTTTGAACAAAAAAGTACGTATGTAATTGATAGATATAAATTGAAGAATTTTATCCACTTCTGTTTAATTGCTACAAAATGAGGAAAGTAGCTTTGGGCCAATTACTTTGCCTGGAAGTGGAGAAGAAGTCGATTTTTACATATATGAATTTGTATGAGAAGAAAGTAGACAATACAAATAGTTTAGTATTTTCACAAAACAGTTTAATGCAGCGTATACAAGAGCCCTCTGCGGCAGGACGTCGACACACCGACAGTATACGAGCTTATACTGCTCCCTTTTAATTTTTATTACTTAATACCACTGCTTTAAAATTTTAGGATCAGAATTTAAAGTGAAGTGGTGCATCTTTAATGAAGACTCTTCATATTAAATTGTCTTTGCTATAACCAAATAACAAATAATCAAAAGCACATCGACACGTTAGGTCGCGTCAGCCCAAGGCTGCCTTCACACTGTTCGACAAATGAGACATGATAGTCTAGTAGTCCTGCTTTTTGTTAGGTTTTGAATTTGAATAGCTTGTCAAATTCATAGACTTTCATGAAGAAATGAAGGCCTACTAGATATCATGGGACATGTGTCGAACAATGTGAAGGCAGCGTTAGAGAGGAAGTACTGACATGTATCAATGTAAGTCGGCACGGGTTACCGTGGTCCTACCTAAAATTTTTATTTAAAACTATTCTGACTTAATTGTACAATATGTCGAGAATATTGCGTACAAATTTGAAGTCAATCCGAGTAAAACTAACGGAGTTACAGCGTGTCAAACGACCGGCCGTGCTACCTGAATGCTACCGTATGAAAAACTTTAAATCGATTTTTCCGAAAACGTCTGTTTTGAAGTTCGTGTACATCAAAACTCAAAATCTACTGAACCGATCCGAATATATTTGTCGAGGTAATAAGGAAAAGTTTTTTTTTCATCTTTTTTTATTTTTTAATAACAAATTAACCGCGATTTTTTTTATCTGAAGTCGCGTTTTTCACTTCAAAAATAGAAAAAAAAAAAACAAAAACTCTTCCTGATTACCTCGAGAAATACGTCACCTTTAAAATGCATATACATTTTTTTTGTTTCCGATAACGAGCTATAGTGTACACCGCAAAACCACTTTTTTCAAGGCATTTCTGGAGATTCATCGCAAACAAAATATTAAAATTTTCAAATAATTTGTTCGTGGTGTAAATCGATTTTAAATCTTATAGTTATTTGCTGGTTTTGCTGTTTTTTCAATAAGAAGTCCTTAACCATGTAAAATTTTTGCAGTGACATCGGGAATCATATTCATCGTGAATGCCAATAAAATATGTGAATAGTTTTACGAATGTATTTTATAATATTGAGCACACTGCAACTTCTCACACAGAATTGACAGAAAATTTCCCCTTTTTTCCCTTTTAAGTTGATTTACAGTGTGCCCCATATGTATAAAATATTAATGAAAAGTACTAATTTAACGTTTAATTATTTTTCCCTATGATGTGTTTTCAAAAATTAAATGTTGTTAGGGACCCCTTTATGAAAAATCTAGCAAAAAACTGTCGGTTTCGCAAAAGGCTAACACCGTAAAAGAATTATTTGAAAACTTCAATAATTTTTTTTGGTCCAAAGAATTGGTATTAAAAATGTGCAAAAATTATTTTTTGAATTGTGCTGTGGACACTTACAACATATATTAAACCCATTCAAATCGGTTAAGCGGTTCTTAAGATATACGAGTTTTTTGAATTATCTTTTCGCCCTCATTGATGGCAAGAACATATTTAATTTTGGTGCTGATCGGAGTGGGGGCAGTTTTTGTATGCATATTCTGCTATGCCCTAGAATAGCTTGTCAAATTCATATAATTTAATGGGGAAATTAGGCCTACAAGATATCATGGGTCATGTGTCGAACGGTGCGAAGGCTGCCTTATACTGTAAGCTTTACTTCTTCGTTTACAAATAAATAAAACTGTTTTTTCTGTGTGTTGGTGTTGGATTTCAATTTTAAAAATAAAAATTACGATTTAAGGATTATTTATTAATTTTTTTCATTAAAATCAGAAATAACTCTCGTTTTTAGATTTAAAAATAAAAATTGCGAAAAACCTATTAATTTTTTTATTTTATAATAACTTTTAATTTCAAATTTTGTAATAAAAATTACATTTCAAAAATATTTTCTGATTTTTATTATAAAAATCAAAAATAAAGATTATTTTGTAATTTTTTTTTTTAAAAATTAAAATATAAACATTGATTTCAAATTACTTTTAAACCAAGCGGCGTAGGACTAAAACTTAAACACATATATGATCTATGACTCAATACCTTTCTTCTGGGGCAGCGAAATACTACAAAATTTATTTATTTATTACCTTCAACTTGTAGAATACATATGTCTATTTGTTCCTTTTCTGAAATCGATAAGCTGACTGTCTCTATCGCCTTCCATTTCACTCCATCTCGTTATCTACTATTGTTCAACTGCTGCTTCGACTATTTTAAAATTCATAATCAAAAATTTATCTAAAAAAAAATATAAACCTTCCTCCAATAGGACTCGAACCTACTCTTGACTCTTTTACCTCTCCTCCATTGGGCACCTTGTCAAACTCGATACTAAAGCGTAGCACTTGAAAAAGTATGATCTGTATCAGATCTTTAATAAGGCAGAGCAAATCTAAAATGTGATAAAAAAATGTAATCCGTTTGTCGTCTATCTGCACTATCTCGGACCAAAACACACTAAAAAATTAGTCACAGCTCCAGTGACTTAAATGGTTAAAAAAGAGTGGAAATATTCCCTCATTTGGTCAAAACTTTTTAGATCGTAGTAAGGTATTGAGCCATAGATCATATATGTGTTTCAGTCGTAGTCCTACGCTGCTTGGTTCAAAAGTTGTTTGAATTTAATCTTTATTTTTGATTTTTAAAATAAAAGTTACAAAATAATCTTTATTTTTGATTTTTATAATAACGAGAAAGGCAAAGCTAACTTCGTCTGTACCGAAGTTTTCATACACTTGAAATAGCTTGTCTCAACGGTTAGCGACTTCGACCAAACTTCGCAGATCTGCTTAAAAAAATTACATATTACCCATGACCGTGTTTGAGAGCAGTAATATTGAGAACAAAACAGTTTTTCTTACTAAAAACCATTTTCCGAACGAACATTTGTATGGCAGCTACAAGAAGTAGTCATCCGATCCGGTCGGTTCCGACATATTAGCAGCGTGCAGTAAAAAGAAGACTCTGTGCAAAGTTTCAGCTCGATAGCTCCAAAACTGAGGGACTAGTTCGCGTAGAAACAGACAGACGGACAGACGGACGGACGGACAGACGGACAGACGGACGGACAAAGCTTAATCGACTCAGCTCGTCATGCTGATCAAGAATATATATACTTTATGTGGTCGGAGATGATTCCTTCTATGCGTTGCAAACTTCTGGGCAAAATTATAATACACTTTTCAAGTGTATAAAAATCAGAAAATAATTTTTTAATGTAATTTTTATTAAAAAAATTGAAATTAAAAGTTATTATAAAATAAATATTAAAAATTAATCGTTATTTCACAATTTTTATTTTTAAATCAAAAAATAATGGTTAAAATTTAACTTTTTCATAAAAATTGCGAAAAAAAATTGTGCTGATTTTGGACTCCTTTTTTAAAAATAAGTAGTGTGGCTTACTTCTGTATGAAATTGGACGCTTTTTTCGCTGTAATTTTTTTCTTTTCCATAACTCTTGTTTGCGATCCCTGATTGGTAGTACATAATTACCCATAGAACGCAACAATGGTTTTTAGTCACATTCATAAGTTCTACTAGCATCTGTATGAAAAGCATAGGGCTTTGGGCTATTGGTTACATGCCAACCAATTATTTAATTGTAACAACACCAACAATATAACCAATAATACTGTTATGCCAAACCATTATTAAGAAACGCTTAAAAGTCAAACAAAAACTAAAAAAGTAACTAAATGAGAGTTAAAATTAGCTAAAGCTCGAAAATAAACTGTAGTTCAAAGAATGAACTATAGGGGGTGCCACAGAAATCACTAGCGATTTTTGCATAAACGCTTGTATTTTATATTAAAACTGCTCGAGTTTATATGTGAAGTGGCACCAAAAAGCACGCCTACTAGAGGTACAAACACGATAAAGTGTATAGGATGTGCGGCACACTTCATTTTGTAAGTAAGAAATTAAAGAGATATTTTTATCTTTTAACGTTGTAGGTAACAATACTTTCATGATTATTTGGTAATCGTAATTAGGAAATAATTGTTGATTTCAATGTAAAGTAAGCATTACTTTTGTTATGAAAACTAATTGTATGACGCAAAGCTCTGCTTAATCTAGTTCGTGCCAATTTCTAGCTCGGAATCCACTTTCCATACTTACATTGAAACATATTTAAGGCTATCACAGTGTATCTTATACTCCATTGCCGTTGCTAGAGGTATATTTAATATCCTGCGTAACGTATCACGGATACGTGTTGTACTGGTCATATCAGTGGCAGTCCGGTTCCATACTGATAAGCTGTCCTCCTGTGTTGGGAAAAGGAAATCATAAGTGAGTATAATGTGTATTAGGGAGGAATAGTATTACTGGTTGTTGACCCTTTGGGAACCATGCCCTGATCTCGCAAGAAAACATTTCGGTTTGTTTAATAATTTTTATTTTTCAATCAATGTAAGTAAATCATTGCATGTCCGACCAATCGAAAAGTTACAAAAAGAAATCAGAAACACATTTGATATAACACAAGGCCAAAACTATTTTCTTAAGTTAAACTTTCTCTGTGCTAGTACAGCTCCCACGTGCTCCGTTCGGCTGCTGTTCACTGATTTTCTGATGCATTTCTCTTTGTATATATAAGACTAACACTTAATTGTAATGTTGGTTTTGTTACTTTCGCATAATTAACTAAAGTTTCTAAGGAGAAAAAATATATGTAATACGCAGATTTGTTTATGCTCTGTTTTCTTTTTAATTATTATAATATTTAAACATTTTTAACAATTATGAGTATTTGCTCAAAAACTTGACTTGAACGGTTCTCTTCTGTGTGTTGTCGGTTTCTTTTTTTTTTGTTCTTTAATTTTGATTTTTTGAGTGTTTTTACTTTTCTGTGGGTTTCGTGTGCGCACAAACTAAATTGTTTCACCACTAAGTTTGGGTTTGTTTATAAATGGGTTTTTTATATATATATATTTCATATATAAAGACTTGTTATATAGAATGTATATATAAGTTATATATATATATTTATATATGTGTGTGTGTATGTGTTAGCTTAGGTTTGTGTGTGTGTGTGTGTTTTTTAAACGCTTTTTAAATTGCACATTGATATTTTAATATTTTGTAAATATTAAACTTTATTTGAGTTGCCTTTTCATTCTAATTTATTTGGACTATATAATTATATATATATGTATATATATATAATGTATAATTATGTATATATGCTAATTTGTAACTATCATTAAAAAGTATATAAATCATGTTTGGTTTTGCGTTCTATTATATATGGAAATATCTCGTCTTTATTGCTTCTTGAATATACATATGTTAATCCCGTCAATATTAACTTTTCGTTTATGCTGAGTGCCGCTCGAGTGTAGCTGTGTGTGAGTGTGTGTTTGTCGCCTCATAATCTCTGATCCCGAGAAAATGTGCAAGTGTTTACTTGCACTTATTGCCGTCATTTGGTGCCGCGAACTCTGCGACAATCTCTGATTGCTGTCCGAGTGTTGAAAATGCTTCGATATGCCTGGAATTATTGTTGCAATAACTGCTCCCAATGCACACATCACCCAACCGTCAACATCTTCTGTCTGCTGGATTATTGCTAGTTGAGGCAATGACTTGAACCTTAATTGTGTTCAATTTTATAGTACGATTCTACGAGTGTTATTCAATTTGTTTGCATCCGAGCCTAATACTTTAGTTGTATGCAATTTATTTGATTTGATTTCTATTTATTCATTATATTGTATAAATATCCAAAGATCGATTCTAATTTGTATTAATTGAACTTCTGCGCTTAATATTAGGCAATTGTGAAGTTTGGTTACACTCCTCTTAGGCTGGCCAAATTATACAGGATGAAATCAAAAACAAATTATAGCAAAAGTATATCATTTCTGTATTTATTGCAAAGCCAAACTTAAACATAATGTGGGCAATAACTACGAGTAGTTTGTATTTATATAAATAACAGCGAACTAATCGAACCTAGGCTGTAGTTACGGGGATCGTCGTTTTGAGCGTGAAAAAGAGACTCAATCAGGAGTAATCATAATGCTAGCAACTGAAAACATATTTTTGTTTTGCTCTGTTCGATTTCTTACGTTTTATATGGTGAAGTGGAAGAAATGCGATTCAAGTAGAAAAACTAAAATTTGTTTCATCTTTTACACATTAAGTAATTTCATATTTTACAAAAGTTTTATTCTGGGGGACAAAGAGCGTGCATTTATACAAGTAAGTTTGTTGGAACGAACACATAGCTTCCTATATAATTAAATGTAATTACATGCTAAGCAACAATGCTGGGTTAGAGCGGATCATTGGAACGAACAAGAAGGAAAAAGGGTTTTTTGCTTTGTATGTGGGTTACTGTACTTGACATTGATATAGGTAGGTGAGGCCCATAATTGTTGCTATGCAGTTTGGTTGCCATTTGAAAAGGTTTTAAGGCGCGACATCTTGTTGGGAGAAGAAAAGTGCCACGCTTAGCACACAGAAAATCAGAAAATCAAACACTTTAATGGGCAACGTTTGTTTGACAAATTGGATTTTAAACCTTTTTAAATTTGTTTGTTTCACACATTTATGCTATAGGTAGTATCTAGATTGAAAAAAATAAACTTTACATATTTTTCTTGTTATGAGTTTATAGTTTTGAATTTAATGGAATTCTTATATTTAGATTGAATAGAAAAAGGAATTATATTTATATGTGTACAGCAATTATGTTGAAGTTTAAATTTAATTCGAAAATCTACTTAATAAAATTAGTCATCATTTTTATCAATGATTTTGCTTTGTTGGTTAACAAGTTTCTGTTTGTTTGGTTTTTCGTTATTTTTTTTGTTTAAATTTGCTTTATATATATAACATCACATTATAATAATTACTAATCTGTTTTTCCAAGTACAACTTTGTATTTGTTAGACGTAATAAATATTTGGGTTTGCTTGTGTTTAATAATAATTATAATGACTATTTACATGAAAAGGAAAAACAGTAGACGTACAAGTTAAAACTGAATGACCTTCAACAGAAATGCAGGGAGGAGGGATAGATGAAGGAAGGAACAATTTAGTCTACGGCTGATGTGAGCTGTAGCTCCAAACAGTTTCCAAATAATAATGCTCGACACTCTTTTACAGCAAATAAATTTGGAAGTTTAATTTGAAAACACCGAAAATGTTTCGTTAGCTCTATTAATTTTCCCAGCGACGAGAGAGTCTGCCTGCGTTAATTAGGACAGTTCTTTCAGCACGAGGAAGAGTTTCGTTCTGTTGGTTACGTGGCTGGCTGTCGCCGTTTCTCATTTGTATGCATTGTGGCTGGCGCGGCTGCGTTTCGTGTTATCTGGCAAAATAGAGAAAGAGAATAATAAAAAGTGTTAAATTTATATGTAGCAGAGCGTGTAAGGGCCTTTATTTTTTAGGAAATTCCTCGTAACCCGTGCAAGCAGCAATGCAACAATCCAACGGAAACGAACATATTAATGGGAGGGCGTCATGAGCAGCGGTGCAAATGGGTCAAGCAACAGGAAGTTCATTTTATGCCTCACACATACAACAATTTGTCCTTGCCATTGCTGCCTCAGTCTCCTTTTGCGGTTGCCTAGGCAACGTCTCAGGCCATGGCATTGTGATTTTCTGAAGGTCAGAGCAGGACGGCCGGTGGACATCCACTGGCCTCGAATGCTTTTTGCATGCGTATGCCCTACTGAAGTGGCTCATTATGAGCAGCGGCTCACCCACCCACACACACAGTAACAGAGGCAGTCATGGACATTCACATTCGCGCGTGCTAGAATTTCATTAGAGCTTTGCCAAATTTTCTATTTATTTCATTGGAAATTAGGCAACCAAGACGAAGACAAGGAGCTTTGTCGTCATCGTCGACGCTGTTGTCTGGAAGATGACATCAGCCTGGTTGGCTGTTTGACGTAATTTGCGTCACCGCAGGAGCGTGGATATTTGTATATTGGTGAACGCGTATTCGCTAACGTTTTGGATTAAATTCAATTCCACACAGCGTTTAAAAATAGTATTTCCGACAACGCTTGGAGCTGAAGCTCAACTACAATCAATATGCCAACCAAAGCAAACAGTTCTAAGCGCGCTTGCCTGTGCTGATGATAAACAAATGTTGACACACTTGCCCATAAAACCATGCAAAAGGATGCACACACAACAGCTCCCGTCCCAACTGATGCAGATCCGACAGTTGGAGACTCACCTTGGCACAAAAACCATTTGATTCCAATGTCAAATGCACGAATTTACACACATGGTAATAATAATGGCAGAATACCACGAATTCTATTTCTCGCCAATAAAACCGAATTGTATCCATTTGCACAGCCCTTCGGGAAGAAGTATGCTGCAGTCGTGAAATCTGCAAGTCGCTCCCGATCGTATGGTAGTTGGGTCGTTTTGTGTCGAAAGCGATTTGATGAACACATGTGGATGTTGTCGTTTAATAGTATCAAAAAATGAAAACTTGCTATAGCAAAAATTGACCCAAATCGCTAAATTTGAAACTCAATTCCCAATTTATATCCTATTTTCAAATCATACGGAATGGATTTGTTAAAGGTAGCGCTTCAAGGACAAAGTAATATTAAATTTAAATGTTATTGGTATACAAAACGCGAATACGCTTAGATGCCTTAAACGTAAATTATTTGATCTGTTTCCTGTTGAATTTTACTAACACCTAGATCTTCGAGACTAGAAGAGCTAAAGCAACCCAAATTGAAATGTAGACTCCTATTGTCTGCACGCAGATCAAGTTTGTTTTAAATATTCGCCACTTCCTGGAAAAACACCCACAATTCTTAAGATATCGATCTAAAATTTAAAACACTTATATTCGCATTTTCTATAATCAATCAAATTTTCATAACGATCAGAAAATAAAAATTGCGTTGCAAAAATCATAACTTTTCAACGGAAAGAGATATTTGATAAATTCCAAAGGAATTTTCTGCCTCTTCAATGTCCGAATTGAAATCAAATTCTTTAAATGTCGTTTCCCACTTGATCAAATCATTTTGTCTGTTTATGAGACAGTTGAAAGAGTAGTAGAGTAGAGTTACCCCTACTCCAAAGTTCTTAAAAAAATTATACAGTATATGTTCGTGAAGAATTGAGAATGCGCCGCAGGCCAAAAAATTTTTAAAATGAAGCACAGACAATAATTTAAAAAACGAGAAGGCCAAGCTAACTTCGTCTTTGCCGAAGTTTTTATACCCTTGCAAATGTTTTAATACATCAGAGTTTAAGAACGACAGCATTAAAACAAACAATTTTTCTAAATAAAACCCACTTTTCGACAGATAGTTCCTATGACTGCTATAAGATATAGTCATCCGATTTTGACCAAAACTTCCAAATCTGTGTGCATAATAAGTGCATAATATTAATAGTCGCTGAAGTGAGACACGTTAACATTAAAAACAAAAAAAATTTTCTCATTAAAACCCACTTTTCGACCGATAGTTCCTATGGAAGCTGTTAGATATAGTCATCCGATTTTGACAAAAACTTCCAATTCTGTATAAAAGCGTATAATATTGAGATAATAGGTAAGACACGTTAACATTAAAAACAAAAAAAAATTTCCCATTAAAACCCACTTTTCGACCAATAGTTCCTATGACAGCTATAAGATATAGTCATCCGATTTTGACAAAAAACTTCAAAATCTATGTGAAAGCGTATAATCTTAAACGATGAAGTGGGAGACGATATAGCCTATTTCCACTGAACAAATGAAGCTTCTTCATGAAATAAAAAAATATATCATTCTTCCAAAAATTGTCACTTCTTTTGCCTTTCTTTCTCGAAAATTATGACAATTGCCCCGAAAAGTAGGCGTATTTTGCTTAAAATATAAAAGGTAAAAAATTTACTAAAAAAAGTTGTGTATTTAGCATTCTGCTGATAGTTTAGGGCGATGGCATGCGTTCGCCACGAGGTTGCTGTCCTGAGGGTATGTCTTTTTTTTTTGCTAAATATTGCAAAAAGTCCACGTAAGTTTGAAAGTGCCGCCTGGTATTTAAAACAAACAAAGCAGCTGTTTTTGTCAAAGTGTCAAAATGTGACAATTGTCAATGGAAAACCGTATTAGAATGAAAAGAAAAAAAAGAAAGTTATTAAAAAAAAAAGGTTTTTCTAAAAAACATTTTCGACGATCATTATGGCAGCTATAAGATATAGTCATCCGATCCGGTCGGTTCCGACATATTAGCAGTGTGCAGTAAAAAGAAGACTCTGTGCAAAGTTTCAGCTCGATAGCTTTAAAACTGAGGGACTAGTTTGCGTAGAAACAGACAGACAGACGGACGGACAAAGCTAAATCGACTCAGCTCGTCACCCTGATCAAGAATATATATAGTTTATAGGGTCGGAAATGAATATTTCTATGCGTTGCAAACTTCTGGGCAAAATTATAATACCCTTTGCAAGGGTATAAAAATCGCACGATTTTCAAAAGTGACATAAAGCCCGCAGACGTTATGTCACTGTTAAGAGCGAAATAACGTCCGCGGGCGTTATGTCAGCGGGCCTTATTACATGCACCCTTTCATTTTATTCATCTTTTCACTTTGGCAGCCGATCCTGAGTCTTCCTGTTGACCTACAATAATGAACTTAAGCTTATTTTGAAGCTACTGAAATTCTCTATCACAATTTCATTTTAAATAGTTTTTTTCGTTCACAGGTTACAAATTTTTAAACGCAAAACCAGCCGCTTGATTGCATCGCAATATGTTCAAGTCGCTCATACTCGCAAGACGCAAATCGGCGCAAAACCACATACATTTTTTTTATTAAGAAATATGTATTTTATAAAAAATTTTCACTCTAGAAGCGTGGACAAAGTGGGAAAATAAGGTACATAAGCAGTACTTCACTAAAACGACAATAACTCAACTAATTTAAAGAAAACATTAAATTGATATATTCATTTTTCTTCAGAATTGATGCATCTTTAAGAAGCAAAAAACCAAATTGCAATCGGAATTACCGTTTGGTTTTATACTTTCCCAAACGTAACACTTGAAACCAAAACACGTGAGAAAGTCAGTCAAGCCCGTCTATAATATACTCTGTACCAGTCTAATCCAAGGAGTCATGATTCCTTCTCCCTGTTACATAGTTTTGCACATACTTTATATGATGTACCCTTGCTACAGAGTATAAAAATACACAAATTTATAAGTTTAAAAAATTGTGAACCACTTTAAAATCCAAAATAATTGATCAAATATAATATACCAAACATTTTCGGCCTATCTGGGGTTACCTTCCTTAAAGTAAATTAAAGCGGTCAAAAAAATCGACCATCAATTTTTGATTTTTGCAATGCTAAATTCGCCCAACCGGCCACTGTGCATCCTCAATATTTTTATCATAAAGCAAAGGAAAAATGTGATTTTTGATTTATTTTTTTACCAATTAAAAATTTAGCTATAAGCAACTTGAACCAACAAAAACTATCGCTAATTATTTGGATCCCGCAAACGTAAAATTGGAAATCGAAAAGGCTAAGCTAACTTCGTCATTGCCGAAGTGTTTATACCCTTGCAAATGCTTTAAAATACCAGAGTGAAATATCAGCGCTACAATTAAAATAAAAAAATTTTTAACTTAAACCCATTTTCTGACAGATAGTCCTCTGATCTCGAATAGATTGTTCTAAAATTTGAACCCACTGAGTAAAAAAAGAAGAAAAGAGTTTTGAAGATAGTTCGGTAGTTTTAATTTTATGACCAAAAAACCGTGTACCAAAACACTTGGAATGTTTTTTTTTGACTTGAAATGATTTCTTAATTATAACGAAAATATTCACCTTTTGCATAATTTTCCAACATTTTTTCATGGAAATAAATAGCAGCATATGTAAATTAACTGCACCTCTATTTTCTCATGACGAAAAATCTTATTTTGTCTTTCGATTTTGTGAATTTCAATATTTGATAATAGATTTTGATATATTGGGACATAGCACTCCTAAGAATAAACATAAAACACTATGTCACAAGTGGGCGCTGTAAGAATAATGTTCCTGGGATTTACATAGCCAACCGCTGATATCGAATGATGAAAATCACAAAGAAACGATTTAAAATGTCACAAGGCAACGGGTGCTGCTGCCATTTTGTGTGAAGATTTGAAATGACTGGACAAGAGCAAACCACAGCAGTTGAAAATTGAATACAATTTAAGCCGTGGGGATGGAGAAGATCGACCATGTGATGGCTCGTTCTGAGTGACGCGGTCTGCTGTCCTAGCCATAAAAAGCCATACTGATGCTCAGATAGGCTTATACACGATGTGATATCCCAGCCGGCATCGGCATGGCCATTTACTTTGCCACCATTGACGATGCTGACTTTGACATGACAGTTAAATTGAGGGGTAACCCATCCAAACATTCCCCCCACAACCAGCTACTCTGCAGTTTGTGAGATGAAATTCACCAGGGGTAGAACAAGTGAAAGAGCACACAAATATGTAAATTAGTTTGTACCCTAGAGAAACAAGAGGTGGAGGAGAGAGGCGCTGGACTTAATTTTAAACTTTTGTCAGACCAAATTGTACTATGCAAGCCGTGTGTGTTTTAATCAGTTACTTTATTAACGGTATTTAAATTAATCCCATACAACGAACAACTCGAACAGTCCATTCCCAGTTGGGCCTTGAGCCAACTTTAATTTGCTGCGGAAATGCACACAAAAGATTCACCAAACTGCAAAAATAAGTAACGGCAATGAGAACTTGTTAATGGGTCAACTCCAGGCTGGCTCTCATTAGAACAATCGAGAACCGAGAACACAAAACAAAAGGTGAAAGAGTTGACAATGGGAAATAATGGGGCTAAATTTTGATGGCCAAAAGGGTTGACCACCCAAATAAGATGGGGAGAGGCAGTGGCCGTAAAGCAGCAGCCGCTGGAGCAAATTGCCTGGGACCGGAGACTGAGGGACGACTAAGTGGAAATGGGGTTGGTAAGCTGCTAGCTAGACACGTGCCTTTCCATTTCTTCACACCCTCCTCCTGCTTTCCAGCTGGAGGTTGGCGCGTGCTGGGGATTTGCGGTTGCTTAAACCTGCTGGGGTGGTCAACGCATGTTCGATATACGCTGCTGTTTCCATCACAATTTATGTGGCTTGCTTACGCAAATTGTGCAAACGCCTGCACTCAATGCTTACCAGGACATCAATGTTCGTCGAATGGGCGAGTTGCGTGGGTAATGCAGCATGTAACTCAATCACAGAACGGGCTTATCGACCACACCCACTACAGCACGCAACACACGCAAAAATATGTACGTTTGCACATACTCGCAGAGTCTCTGCTTGGCATCAGATTGAACCATCGCTCGATTGCAATTTATGCGCGACGGTCAACAATGGAGACATGTGTGGACCGCAAATGCCGGCCGACCTTACACGCACCTGCATTCCGGGAAAATAGCAGTAGAGGAGGAGGCATGGCAGTAGATCATGACATACACCGTCTTCATTATCATAATCATCGGCATTTCACAATTAAAATCAGACTGTGTCTCTTTACCCGATAATCATATGGTGAACTGTAGATGATTTATGTGAATTTCCGCTTTAATTTGGTATCGAATACTTTTTAAGTGCCTTTTAGTTAACTCTCGTCTCTTTCTGCCTTTTGTTGAAGTGTTTACAATACATGGATTACTGTTTGTACATGAGGTAAATTGCAAAGGAAGGAATTCGGATATGTTGTAGCAACTGACAAAGTGGCCACGAAACTAAGCAGCAGAATCTATAACAACACAATGGTTCCAGTTGGTCGCGTGTGTCTTCTCCCACTACACCCCAGTATTCACGTAAACCAATTTTAACGGTTTAACTTTCAGCTTATATGTATGAGCGCGTGTGTGAAGGAGTGCCTCTGTGTGTGTATGGTGGCATTAAACGTTGGCCATGTTTGTTTACAATGCTTTTTATGTTTGCACAAATGACATCGCCTCTTGGTAGTTGGACACTGGTCCATCCCCTTGGCTATAGAAGGGAGAATGTAGCCTAGTCAAGCGCTTTGGGTACCGCTCGCTGTGCGTAAATTTATGCATGGCATAAAGAGGAAGGGACAGAGAGAGTGCTAGCGTGGAGAGCATGAAGAAATTGTTATAACCCTGTGTGTGTTTGTGACTTATTGTTATGCTGCCACTGCGCCCAATTTATGACTTGAGGTCGGCATCCAACCTTACGCAACTTTGCCTTCAAAATAGACCAGCGAGCGAGCAAGCATTCACCAAGCCAGTTTGGATTCTATGCAAAATGAAATCCACAAAGAAAAAGTTTTACGTCTATAAACCTAGGGCACACATAAATACATGGACTTAGTCCCGGACGCGCTCACTCGTCTCATCAACTGAAGCACAACGACGACGACGAAAACGGCGCCACTTGGGATTAAACTGGCAGCGGCTTAACTCGGCTAAAGTTAAAGATTTGGAATGCCTGATGAAGTGATGAAACGTTGAGGGGACACGTTGTTTTTCATTAACTTATGCGATTTCGCCTAAGCTTCTCGAATTCAATTGAAAGAGGGAGAGGGCTAATGGTTTGTTTCAGTTTTAAATTTAGCAAAGAAGTATGTCGAGCCTTTTTGTTTGTGACATACTCCTAAATTGAATAAAACAATTTCTGATGGAGTTTTAAAGTAAAAGCACATTTGCGAATAGCCGTGGGCCCAAAAAAGTATGCAATACCAAATGTAAATTGCTTTATGAACGCATTAGCACAGTGGGTTGTGGTGGTGTGAGGGTGTGCACGCTGTTTGCGCTGTGTGCATGCGTGTAGTCAAGTGTTTGTTTGTCTAGCACGCGATAATAAACAACAAACGCAAATGAACAGCAACAACAACCAAGGAAAGCTAGCAGCAGCAGCTGCCTCTCTGTTGTCAGGCACTCTATAATATATGTGCAGCCCTGGTTAGCTGCTTTACCACCCATGTGCTCCTACACCAAGGCGGCCGCTTGGTGTGGCCCTAACTTAATTTCCATTTCCAAATTTAGCACGTTTCTCTGAGCTTTTCCCCCTCTCTCATCTCGCTCGCTCCTGGGTGCGTGCGTGTTATATGTAAGATTTAGGTGGAGCTCAAGTACAAAAAGGCGACCAGCTAAGAAAATCGTAATCAATTCAGGTTTTTTAAAATAAAAACTGTGACAACAAACAAAAGTCGAATGACAAAACTTGACAAAAGTCCTTTAAAGTAACTGAGCAATGACGTAATGTTGAAGCAGACAGATCGTACTCCGATGCCATAAAAGACTTTTATGATGTGCCGGAGCCAAGTTAATTACGCCAGTCGTTTTACAAAAGGTAAACATGGTGAGTCGACTAAAATGATAAGATGTTAGTCATGATCTCCCAATGCAAAGGCCCGCACGTTGTCTTTGCTTGGAATCCTTTGTGTGGTGCGTGCGAAGCACCCATGTTATGTATTCTACATAAATGGAAATATCGAGTTTAGTTTGAGGCGTGTGTGGGCGATTGTAATTGGATTAAAACTTAATTTTCCAATAGCATTGCAAATGAGCAGACACAAATAGATGATGATGCAAATTGGATGATTAGATTTTTACAACTACCACACATTTCCAAGCACATTCAAAACAATTGACGCACTATGAAAGCCTGCAAGTTCATTGCCTTTGTTTAAGGTGCACAATGAGGAGCAGGGTGTCTGTGTGGCTGGCCTCTAGATTAAATGCCGTTAGGTGCAAGGCATTGTGCGTTTCTAGTACAGACAATGTAAAGTATTTTGGCTGTAAGCCACTTTGGTTTATGTGGCAGAGATAAATCTCCATGGGACAATGTGGTTAAAGAGCGGATACTAAACAAAGGAAAATACAATTATGTCTCGAAACCCAGTTGCATTTGTGAATCAAAGTGCAATTATTGGATGCTATTTGGCAAATGTTTAAATTGTTTTAAAATGTTTATACCAGTATACGTGTGTATAGTTAAAAGGGCTTAGAAGTAGAAATGTTTCCTTCTGGCTGTTACATACATTCGCACAAACTTAATTTACAAAAGAACACATTTCTTACGGTTTTGTCTGTAGGGCTTCTACTTTAATAAATTTTTCATTTACTTCACCTACAAGACTTCCGAATTTTTTACATGTACGTTAAAGCGTAAATAAAAAATTACTCATACGACACGTTCACCCAATAATGCTTTTCTTTTGATGCTTTACAAGAATATATATACTTTAAGGTCGGATGTGCTTTCTTCTTGCAGTTACATAGATCTGCACAGACTCATTAGACTCTTTTTTTGTTTTTAGCATTTAGAGCAGGGGTGCCCACAGCCATTCCGCAAAGCACGCATGTGTTGTTGTAGTACGCAAAGGAATAGCCTGCGCGTATAGACTTTACGCATGCCATAAGCCAACAAAAAGCAAAAACAAAATCATATGCGTGCGCTGCGTTTTGTTGTTGCCGCGCTCAGACCTGCAACAACAACATCATATGTGCCTCTCTTCTCTCTCTCTCCGATGTCTCTCGCAAACTCGAATGCAACAACAAAAAATATCAAGGCAGATCTGCGTAGCAACGACCACTCACACACACAAACAGAAATCGGGTTTCTCTTTCTCTCTCGTTTTGTTGTTACTGCTTGAAATATATTTAGTGCATTTGTATTAGTTCTGACGCGCTGGTAAGCTCGTTCTGGGCGCCCCTGATTTAGAGTTTTTCAAATCAATAAAGTTGATAACTTTTTTGAAGAAAAATAAAGCATTATACAACGTTTGGCCTTTAGCCCTCCTCCGACCTTGGGAGTGGATTTTTCAAAATTAGAAAATTAATTTTCCTTTATTAGGTTATTGCCTAAAAAACTTCGTTTCAAATAGATCGGTCCAAAAATATCGTTTCTCAAATTATAAAGTTATTTTCACATTTCATACTAGCATACAAGCCGATTTTTTCGAGAGCGGATTTTAAGAAATCGGGGAAATTCGTGTTCAATTAATTCGCATACACGACTTAATAGGAGACGGGGTTCTTCCACTTAAAACAAAGATTCGTAAGGCCACTGGACGGTGACGCACCAGAGAACTAACGAGAACTTGATTTTCGAGTAAGCTCGAGTAGATCTTTGATTTCGGCAACAAGAGCTCGCGGCGACTTGTGGCCGAAGCTATGAGTCCACGTGGTTATTTGTACTTACAATTACACGAACTTGCATATACATGATTCGCAAATACACGAGTGCTTTTGCATTTTTGTTTTGTTTATACTTCTTGAACGCGCTCAGCGCGCAACGAGCGTTGAGTTTACTTGTAGCACGTATTTGTAGCACTGGTGAACGAGCTTACTCGTGACAGCTCGTTGTAGTTCTCTGTGATAACTAAAAATCTGGACTAAGTTTATTCAAACCAAAAAACCATTATTTATTAACCGATAATAAAGGAACTCTGTTCTTTTGCTTAAATAATACTCAGGCCAGTTCCGAACGTTTTCAAAAAGTAAAAAGATATTCGGCTTTAAACTTCAAAGTCCCATTTTCCTTAATTCCATCCTCTTGATGGCAAAAAGATTCGAGTGAATTCTTTAATCGTTTCTTCGAAATCACAACTCTAACTAATTCCGACCAATCGGATTCGGAAACGGGAACAGGCCTGATACTTAAACTTGAAACATTTTAAGTAGTGATCTTAAACGACTTTTAAAATGTTCAACTTTATTAAATTTGTTTGTTTATTATTTTGGGGATTTGTTTTGAAAACGACAATTCTGGTCGATTTGCGGAATTCGGAACAGCAATCAACTAGATTTGCGACAATTCCACTCGTTTTCGGAATTCGGAACAGGCCCGACTTTCTTATTTCTTATATCTAATCAATGAACTTGGTCATATGGTCCAATATCTGCCACGCGTCGCAGTTTTGTGACAACACCTGCACAAGCACGTTGTACACCATTTGTGTCAATTTCTTTGAGGCATTTTTTGAACCGGGTACCCAGTTGCTTGATGTTTTTAGTTCTCCATCCATTTTGTACACTAAACCAGAGATCCCCAACGATAGCCCCGGGGGCCCGAACTTAATTGTCAATTCTTACCGAATGCTTGCTGAAGTCAAGCTTCATTGTGTGTTAGAGAGAGACATAGTCAGGTATTCGCGCTCTCTGCTTGGGGAACCCTGCACTAAACCTATGAGTTCACCGAAGAAATTTTCAATTGGGCGACACTGGGGTAAGTTAGTGGGCTTACGCTCTTTCGGGACCTAAGGAATATTTTTTTAAAAAGCGTACAATGCGCTCGCAGAGCTGTTGTTGCAACGAAGTAATTTTTCCAAGTACAGTTCCAGATAAGTGGAAGTGAGTTATGTCATAAAAAGATGATGCGATAAGCTACTTTGTAAGTCAAAAAATTAAGTCTAGTATCCCGAAAAACAATTTTGCAGTCTTTTTATCAATTTGCAGAGGTTTTTCCTTAGATCTACTTATAAAACGAGGGATTTGATTAATCATGGCACGAACTTTAGCTCATTCGGGGCAACCCCTATTAGGGAAAAGCAATCTATATATGGCCGACAAGTCAACTACACATGTTCGTGGCACGTATTTACAACTTTTCTTTCTCGATTTTGGGCCAAGCTGTTGCTGCTTCGTTGCTTTTAGTTGCTTGTCATGCGAACGGCGTCACGTAATGTTAAAGGCAATAGTAAGTATATATGGCTCGCTCTCATGCTAAAACAAAAGATATACTGTAAACGATGAGAAAAACTGACATATTACTTCTTCTACCCCTGGCACATGCAACCAACAGATCGGGCTAATGCAATCAAGTGGGCGTGGTCAGTGGGCGAGTAACAAAAAAAATCAATAACGCGTCATGCAAAGCAAGAAAAATGCAAATTTGTTGAACGGCAACATTACAAAAATGTCGGCAAAGTACGTGGGGGCTGCAGGATTCAAATTTGAATATCAATGCTACACATAGTTCTGTTCTTGTTTTTGTTATTTTCGTCGAAGCGGAAATGCAGCAATTAGAGTATGCTATTATCTAAAATTGCAGTCAAAAATTGACATGTTAATTCTGTGGTCAATTTAACAGAATTTCTCATATTTGTGCAAAAGATACTGTTCAATGGGGAATAAGTTAAAGATGTCAAATATGGCATCGAATTTTTTTTAAACGCCACATTCGGCGTAACAAAACAATTCATCTGCACGTGACGGGATTTGAGTTTGTATTGCAGTTAAATTGACTCGCCCGCTGGTCAGTTGTAAACAATCATGGAGGAGAAGCATCTGCATTGTATACAACGCATTTAATACTGGGCAATGACACGTTCGCCCCGTCATCATCGTCATCATCATTCCATAGTACGTCACGAATGTATCATGCGCGCCCTCATTTATGCAGCGTTTATTTACACACTCATAAAAGAACTCATATGGGACGTAAATATTTGATAGCCGATGTTTTGCCCGCTCATTTTCAAATGGAAATTACACTGGGAGACAATAAAAGATTGTGCGGTGGCGTGAAATTTCTGAAACTAGATGAGGAGAGGGATTGTAGCGAGACGATAGACTTTTAAAAACGGCAAATGGTAATGAGCTGTCGTCCGATTGCCCATTTCGCAGCAATGACACATTGCTAGATTAAACGCCCGCAATGTGAGAGAGTGAAAGCATCAATTGTCATACACAACAGGAGCTTAAGAAAAATCCGCCTTCCTTTTGTAGAAACAGTAGAAAGATTTGTGAGAAAATTAATTGAAAATAAAATTACTATAATATGCAAAAAAAAAAACAAACAATTACAAATAGCGCAAATGTAGTGTCAATTGGCGGTCACAATGGTAATTGCTTTAAATGATTCACCGGAAAATGGCAATTTAAATGCCAAAGGTGTGAACAATAAAGTGTCAATGGTTGACTTTACATTCTTAGTGATTCAAACATTATAAAGGGAAAATAGTTTGAGAAACGACAGAGCCAAAGGTGAACTCAAATCAGAGTCTCTGGCCGATTGGTTGCATAACCTAAATGTAAACAGAAAACAAATCATCGACTGACGTTAAATGCTTGAATGTTAAACCTTTTCCCATAAATTTGTATTGTTTGCAGCCGGAGCGGCAATAAGAAACACTATTGGAGAAATCCAAAGTTAATAATTGATATGGTTATTCAATATATAATAATATTCATTGACTATATTAACAATCAGTTTTGCAATAAATAATTTAAATGTAAATGGCTTGCAATCTTTTTTATTTGCAGACTTGATATTAAAATATCTCTGTCTTTCGCACACAATTTTCAATTTCACATATTTTCGAAGCTGCTATGTGTCATATAATTTAACAACTCAAGGCCGATCACATAAACTAACAAATAAAAGAATAAATTGTAAGTTTATCTGACGAATAGCAGAAGATGTCAAATCGGCCCTAAGTATAACCAAAAACTATATATAGATACCGCATCTCATACAATCATTATTTTTTTTTTGATCCTATGTCAGCTACCAAGAACAATCGCTTTTTGCTGCATATGCGACATATTTAATATCTACAAACCTTTGCTTTCCTCGTAAATGCAGCGAGAAACGAAAATTGGGATCCAAAGTCAGATCCCAAAAACAATCGTTTTTTGTTTCGCATGCGTCATCTATAATATCGACAAATCTTTGGTATAACCTTTTCATTCTACGAGTAACAAAAGAATAATACAAAACATAAATATTCCTGAACTTTAAAAACAATTAGATTCTTTTCCGCAGTGTTATTTGGCATTTTTTGAGTAGTTTAACGTTTAAATATATTTGGTGTACAAAAAGTTTTAAATGATTTTTTTTTATCAAGTTTGACGCTATATAGTGAAAAGTTTGCTGCAAATTAATTCCCCAAAGTATTATCCATCGCTTACTACTACTTTTTCCCATCTTTCTGGTAATTTCCGGATACCATCTCGAAAATCGATCCGTCTTTTGATGTTATCCACGAATCGATCCAATATTGGAGCTCATCAAAAGAGCGAAAGTGCTGATTGAAACGCATCAATTGGGTTCGTCAGAGATGCCCTGTATTCGGCCTTGGCGTCGTAAGTTTCTTGAAGCATTCGGTGGCCTTCAGCTGCATTTTCTTTAACAAAAGGCAGAAAATGTTTTTTGTTGGCGAAAAAGTTGACATATTCATTCGGAGCACACAAGAACTATGTTGTTTAAACTTCGGCGAAAGCCACAAAACAAAGCCTAATGATGAGGCTGTAAAACTAAGTTGGCTGCCAAATTGTCCGATTCGATTTAATACTAATGACGCCACATTTAAAACTTATTTGTACACAAAATATTACCACCAGGGATGCAAACCTCCTAAAAATCGGCAGGGGTTCGCTCCTGGGTTAAAACCTGCGAAATTTTTTGGGTTCGGGTTCACGGAGGAGGTTCAGAAGGTCGGTGAACCTAGGTTCGGGTTCGAACCGGGGGTTCAGGAATAATTTTGTTCTTCGCTAACTGAGAAAACGTGTAAGTAAATTGGAAAAAACTAAGTGCCGATTTCTCTTCTTCCAGATAGCTGATATGTGTCAGACAAGCTCTCAATTTATTCTGCTATTACTCTCTATGAGAAACATGAGATGAGAAATCGGGCTTTAAACATTTTATTCATATATGGAAGTTTAGAGGCTTGATAATATCATATTCGAGCTTGGACTATCGGACGTTTAGCAGGCTCCAGGTCAATATATCATGCGGAATGAGTAAAATGAATTTCAAAGCGAATTTCAAAGGCGGCACAAGTGCAGAAAGTGACAACAACAGACAACGCCAAATTGACAGAAGTAGTCTTTGTGTATGTGTGTGCACCCATTTCGGCCCTTCTGTATTAGTGGGGGAAATTCTATCGCCCCAGTTAACTCACTTGGCATAAGTTAATCTTTAGTGTGTATTCCAGCAATCTTTCATTATTACTGACTCTATCGCTGGATAAAATAAATATATGAGTAGGAAAAGTGCGCTAGATTGATTCTTGTGATGCAGGAACAACTAATACAACAAATGCGACATTGTTAAGTTCTTCACAATGATAGTTTTTCCAAAACTTTGAAGCAAAGTGATTGCTTCACATTATCATCAGAAGATAAACATGGTAAAGAATCATTAAGTTTTTTATTTACCATTTTTTACGGTTTTTTTATTAGTTCCTTTTGAATATTATAAAATAAAGCAAAATGTTTCTTTGAAAGCTGTTTTTATTCCTAGGCTTAAAAATTGTGGGAAGTGGCAGACTTGACATTTACAGCAGCTTGAAAAAAAATAAAACAAAACATCTTTTTTGAACCGAACCTTTTTTAACTATTTTTTCTCCGGTTCAGGTTCGGATTCGGGAAGAAAAAATTGTTCTGCTCCGGTTCAGGTTCGGTTCGGACTTCCCAAAAATTCCGGAGCCTCCGACTCCGGAGCGGTTCAACTCCGAACCGGTTTGCAGTTCTGATTACCACTATAATTTTTAAGTAATGGTACCAAAAAACGTAATTTTTTGGTAATTCAAAATTAATTATTTATTACTTTAGGAGTGAAAAAATTTACTAACAGTCAAGAACTTGCCTTACATTTTGTGAATCACAGTTTTGTAGGCTACTGCAATCCTATGCGCATGTATTTAGTTGCACTACGTAGCAAATGTTTAACAATGGTAAAACATGCACAAACATTACATGACTGTTTTTGCCTCTAACACCATATCCATAGAGTGGGGGGTCACGTATACTAGTTGAGTTGCCGTCACGCACATGCATATACACTTGCATACTTCCATATGTATAGGAGTACGCATACACAAACAGATATCTGTGCATATCTTACATAAGCAACGCAGACGCATTACAGTTTGCTGCCTCTGCCGCGTTTATTAATGATTTAAATGAATTACTATTGATTTTCGCACATGTACATATTTTTTAGCAAGGAAATTTGAATGCTTCCCCATTGTATAGCTTTTAATTAAATTTCATTGATGTGTCCTACGTGAAATGTAAGCTAATCAGATAAATTGTAATGTAATGGTTTCCATTTTCTCACATTTCAAATGGGAAAGCAGCCACAAAAATGTTAAAATTGATTGAATTATTGCTAATGCAGTTCAGCATTGCTGTAGTCTCTCATTGTGTGTCCTTCACAGGCGTCCACTTATACACATGTGTGTGCGCGTGTGTCATGGTATGCGGCTACTGTTGCATTTTGATGGCAAAACCCTAGTGGCCAAGGCATGGTTGCCACGCATCTGTCATGCAAGTTTCAACAGAGCTTAGCAGGCAAAGGCAAGAGCAAGCAGTGGGCTGATTGCTTGAAATTACGCATACGCCGGATGGGTCGCACGTAAGATGAAGACCCGACACATGACAACATTCTTCAATGATAGATTGATGATGTGTGGAGAATGACTTTACCGCACAATCGATTGAAATGAGAAACAGGCACAATGTGCATTTCTGTATATGGCTGTCTAACAGAGAATTCGCATTTCCACTTTCCCCTGCTTTGTCGAAAATCGGCTACACAAATGACATATAAATCGCATTAACCCATATTTGCACTAAAAACGCTGATGGCAAAAGCGAATCAAATTACATGAGAGACGGCAGACGAAACGCAGCTCCGCACCCGATATCCGCAAATATCTTATCAACAAAAGTCGTGCGCAGAATGTAACGGAAACGGAAAGCAAATGGCAGTCATTTAAAAGGAGGGTGGAACTGTGAAACTTGAAAATTGTGTTCAGACAACCCAAAAATTCACTGCACCTTGTTGCCTACTTATGGGCGCTCTGCTGATAGCTTGGATTTTCGTTCCTTTTCTTGGATTGTGTGTGTGTGTGTGTGCCAGAAGCAACAGACAGGATGAGCAAAAGCGTCTAGCGGGAGCACACGGGCCTTGTGCGGAAATTTGCAGCTGCCTCATAAATATAAATTATTACAGAAATTAGCAACGTTGTTTATTTAATGAATTTATATTTGATATTCTATATGGGAAAGGGAAATGTGGTTGGGCACGTTTCTTGATCGATAATTGTGCCCGAACAGTCTTCAAATGGTTAGAGAGAACACGAGATGAGTGCAGTCTACGAATAAATTCACAGAAATACTTTTGCGGTGACCTTTCCAAACACTACACTACGCAAATTCGCTCCCTGCATCTCTTTCTCTCTGTCAGGGTAATGCGCGCGTGCAAATTAAATGCATGTCGTCACACAGGAATTGCAACCTTATGCAAGGACAAAGGCCACACGCAAGGACAACTGACGCAGAGCATTGTCGCAACATTTTTGGAAAGCAGTCAAGGATGCTGCAGCAGGCTACCAAGCGAGCAATGCTTTCAACGAAACGGCAATGAAAATTATGGACAGACAAGCAGAAAATGAAACTATTGATTTCAAGTGGGCGTTTCACAGTCGCAACTATCACTGTCATCTGCTTATTTGTGGAGGTGGTGATGTAGTCAAGTGATTTTTAACACAGTTACGACAACAGGGATAGACAAGCATCAGAAATAACCAACACACCTCGACTTCTCATTTGTATGCCCAAAACAATGTCGATTAAGCCTTTCGCTTAGTTACCATTCATTATGCAAGCTGCCATTCGTCCTCTTTGGGAACGAAACCAATGATACACAATGTTCGGATTTTGAAAACCAGAATAGTCTGCAAAATTTCAACATGGAAGTTCAGCTCCTAGCCCGTTCCCCATTGTTTTAACAACAAGTACTGCGACATGCATTTGAATTTGCTTTGTCTCGCTCGGCACGGAAATTCAAGTCATAAAGCAACATTCATAGTGGGGAGAGATTTCATTTTCTCTTTACTCCTTTTGCCAATGAAATTTTAATCAGCATACAAAAAACTTGAAATGTTTAAAGCGCAAGCAGAAGTGCCGGAAGCAGCTAAGCAAAGGATGTCCTCCGTCCCTTTCATCCTATCACATGTTGCATGCAACACTCTTTGGCAGCCGATTATTAATTGATTTTCAAGCTTGTGCTGACGTTCTTCAATGTCACAGCTGGTGGAAACTAATGAGCAAGCAGTTTTCTCACTCAAAATTAATTACTGACAAATGGCCACCGTTTGAGTGGGAAAGGGGCCACTTATACACTGAAACTATTCCCGCCCACAGAAAGCACAATGTAAATTGTTTGGCAATGAGCTAGTTTCTTCTTTGTCCCACCCATGCAAATCACTTTCACAAAATTTGGTTTTGCCTTTCCTCTACCTTTCAGTTTGTAGCTTATGAAAAATGCAACCAAGTTGTGTTGCCTTGTCCGGAGAAAAACAACATTTTTTGGTTTTAGGCCAAAGTACGTGCCATGGATGATGATAATCTTCTTGGTTGTGGTGGTGGTGGCTGCCTGCATAAATATTTATGCAATGCAGTCTATAATCAAGTTTTGTTAATTTGAAAAGCATTCTATGTAAATGCGATGCACAATAGAAAAGGAACATTGCTAAAAGATGGCTGAGTATTATGGAATAGTTTGAAAATTGCAGATTAGTAAAAGCATGAGCTGTAAAACATTTGTATTCAAATTAAGTTTGTGACACAGACAGTTGAATCCTTTTTCCTGTTACATACTTAAAATACTCTGTGCCCCATTGGTTCAGGGTCCAAGGTCAAAGGATATTTTTAACCAATCTATTTGAAATTCAATGTCGGAAAATGGATCCATCAAGTTGGAAAATATATTGCACTGAAATTTTTAAGCCGACTTCGATATATTTTGAGGTTTTTTGTTGCATCGAAAGTTAAATAGGGATTCCAGCACTTTCATTCATAAAATGTTCGTTAGTCCCACATTCATCAAATCCACAGTACTTAATTATAATCAACTGAAAAATCTTATCAACTTATCAGTTGACATGCGGGGTAAGACACAACAACAACAACACAACAAAAGCCGCAAACCAATTTACTTGTACAAGTTTTAATCGTCTGATAACTTCATTTACAGATAATAAGCTCTGCGTGTGTTAGTTAGATTTGAAGCTCCCACAATTGTGATGCATAAATCAAAGTGGGGCCAAACGAAAAGTGCCAACTGCTGATATGACAAATTCCAATTTTTGCCAACACACAAACTTTTCCTTCTACTTCATCGCGGTTGGGGCGTACACAGAGTTTCAGGTGGTGGCAACAGGCAATTCATTTTGTGTAGAGGAAAGCAATTGCCAATAAATTGCCCAGGCATTAAGCAAAGCGCTTTGAAAAAGATGTGAAAGAATTAGGAGATGGGAGCCTAACAAATTTATGACTATTCATTAAGTTCATTCCGTGTGTAGAAAGATGGAGTGAGAGAAAACACTTTTCATAATGGGCTTTTTCGAGCTCAGCTCTTATTATGCTTAAGTTGGGCGAACTGCGAGATGTAAACTGTTGCTAATTAGCAAACAACATAAAATATATGTATGTATGTAGCTGCTTTTGTGCACTAAAGTGCTATATGTGTATGTTTATTGAGAGCTGCATTTCCACGCCCACAAGCTGGCGATTGCAGGACGAGGTCAAAGATACATATCCCATGTGTGGGGATGGAAAAGGTGGGATTAGGCAAGCAGTCACATATTATAATATGTATGTATATATGAACATTATTCATATGGAATATCTTAAATCATAAAGCAAAAACAAAGAGAACTACACACAAGTCCAGAGAATGCAAGAAATTGTGCGGCTGTGCAAATAGTGACAAATATCCTACTCGGTAACTAATTCGTAGATTTATATCCGAGATGAAATTAAAATAAGTTCTTTGTTTGTTTATTTGCTGTTGTTTTAAGTAATTTTATGAAGCTACTAGCATATAACGCCCCGCTAAGCCGCCATTAAGTCCGAATAGCTGCTACTGCTTTCATCTGATACAGCAGCCCTCTTTTTTTACAGGAACAGATTATATTACAGTAGGGCTTGACCGACTTTCTTACTTGTCTACGTTATATCTGTCCATTAGGATTAAACTATGATTCTTTGTTATGATTAAAATAAATTTTAATAGCTTGCAACTTGTTTTGACCGTATTCATCCTTTTGCATCCTTTCATTTGTATTTGCGTAATGGCAATGCCTGAAAGTCACAGCAGGTGAAGCCACATCAATAATCAAATTAGGGTCAATCGATTGAGCCTCGCAGGCGTACCGACTTCACGTTCCAGAGTGACGTAAATAAATAGAATTAAGCTTAAGCAATTTGGGTTTTTGAATTACAAATTTAAATCTTTTCCATTCGATTGATTGCAAAAGCGCGTCGAATGCGACTACAGCTCGTTAAAACTTTTTATTGATCCCTATTAGACCCACCGCCCCAGGCCACAATACAGATTACAAATTATTAATTATGTAATACTAACTGTGTACCCCACGGTGCCTTTGCATTCTGTTTATATGTTTCCTATGAGAGCGTCAGAATTTAAGTTTAAGCTGTTTGAAAATCGTTATTGAAATTTGATCTCGCCTAAACTTATTTGAAACCAGTTTTGAATTGAAAAAGTATCAAGCACATATATTCAACACAAACTTCAGGTTTCCAGTTCATGTTCATCCTATGAACTTCATAGCTTAAATTTTTGAGATATGGCTCTTTTGAACCGGTAGAAACCGGTCCTAAACCAGCAAATTACCTAAACCGGTTTTACCACCCTACAGACCACGATTTCTGTTAGTATCTGAAATTATTTCTGAGATATGTATAGCGCTGAACCATCTACCCCTATAAGGAACAAACATACAAATATACATACATACAATCACTTTGATATATGCATAGTAGAGTGTCCCAAAACATAAGGAACATTTGTTTATCGCGAAATCAAAAGCGCATTTCCTCTACTTTTATTCTGTTTGACCTCATTGCCTCATCAAATAAAAATTATTGAGATCGGACAATGATATCCCGTGACACAGCGACGATAAAATTAAGTTATGGAACATGAGAAAAAGTAAAATTTTAATTAGAATAGTCTTTGGTGACAGTCAGACAAGTGGTGGCTAAAGTATTTAAATGATATGATCTGTTTTCTTGCTGCTAACAAGCACTTTTAAAATTTATTACTTTATTATGAATCAGAATTTAATATGGAGTGGTTCATCTTCATATTATCTTGATTTTGCTATAACCAAATGACAGTAAACAAAAGCACATCGACTCGTTAGCGTCAGCCTTAGTGAGCAAGTAGTGAAATGTATCAATGTAAGTCGGCACGGGTTACAAAGGTACTACATTCTTAAAATTTTATTTGTAACTGTTTTGACTTAAAAGTAAAAAATTTAGAGGGTTTGTGTAAAAAAACGACTTTGATTTCTTTGAGACACCCTAACGCATAGATAACAAAGTTCTACAAATATCGGTTCCACGCTGGAAAGGAAATTGTATAAAAATCAATTTTCAAAGTTTCTCTAACTTGTCAATTGTTTTTGAGAAATCAATGTTTAAAGTTGTAAAAGTGCCTAAGATCATTTTGAAAAAAGTTATTAAAAAATATCTTAAGGAGGAACTTAACTCTTTGGACTACAATAAGCCCAATTCGTATTTGTTGGAAACCGTTTATTTCCATATAAGTTAACAGTATTAATAAGATTGGAAAACATCAATTGTAGACGGGTAAATTGGAAATGAAAGTCAATCGGTCCAAAGAAAATCGCGAAAATTTGAAAAAGTTCAAAATGAGTTCAGATTATCGTTAAAAGACTTAATAGTTGGAAATTGTAGACCGGTAAATAGGAGCTGTAGGGCAACCGGTGCAAAAAAATTGCACAAAATTGATAGTTTAGCTTGTCTTGAAGACGGGTCCCGATTTTTCACTGATGTTTTTTTTAGTTCGACTAATTTTCTGACTTGTCTTGATCTATTGAATCACATGAGCTTGATCTGTTTGGAGTTTGATCTGTTTGGAGCTTGATCTGTTTGGAGCTTGATCTGTTTGGAGTCACTGGGAATTTGAGCTGACTAACTTGAACTACAACAATTTCTGACTTGATTTACTGAAACATTTTTTTAAAACATGAATCAAAAGGCACTTTGACTCCATTCATGCAGGGCTCTAGTACACATTTACTTTATAGTGTCGGAAATGATGTCTTCTCCCTGTTACATACTTTTGCACACACTTAATATACTCTGTACCGAAGGGAGTAGACCTTTATAGTCCAAAAAACAGTCATTTGGTATGTTGATCTCCAATGAGTAGAGTTCCCTATATGGGCATTTCCACCAAAAGGTCAACCTGGGCCAAAAAATTAAAAGAGGTTAAAAACACTATATTTTATCGAATTTTCATAGGGAAACAATCTAATTAAACTGATGGACGCTTATCTTACATTTACTAATAACCGAATTGGATATATTCGGTTTCACGGCCGAGCTAGCGCAATTTTTCTCATTTTGACATTAAAATTGCTTAATTCTTTGGAAAAAAGTGACTATTGATTACATGTACTTTTGCTATCTAAAATCTTTCTGATGGTACAAGGGGGCACAAAAACCATGACAAACTATGGTAATGCAATTAACTTTAAGTTTTTGCTTCGCATTATAGCAGAAACCACATAAATATAATGATGGAAAAAACTGTCCCGTGCGACATGTCCCGTGCGAAAATGCTGAAGCTTAAATTTTGAAAAAACTGTAAATTATTTTTGGGTGAAATTAAAACAATTTTAAAGAGACTTCAATGCACTACATTCTAAAATTTATCGCTTTAATTTATTGTCTCAGTATTTTCTGAAATCGGTATTTGAATGGTTTCCCCAAAAAAAAACACTTTGTTTTTGTCCCGTGCAAATGTCATGTTTTTTTGCGATTATCTTGAAAGCAACAATTTTTCCAAAATCAATCTTTGCACCAATTGTAGGGCTATTGAAGAGCTATAAGTTAAGCCTATTGTGAAAATAAAAATCCGCTTCATTTTTACTTTTTTTTCAATTTAAATGCGTACGATTGTCCCGTTCGACGTCATGGAAATGACCAATCCGTGCTGGCTTTTAATAAATTTTTTAAAGTTTCGTTTTTAAGCAATTTAAACAAATTTATTTCTCAATAACTTGATATGGCAAAGAAACTTCTGTCGAAAGGTATCAATTTCGTTCCCCGGCCCGTCTGGATCTAATAAGGCAAAAAAAAAAAATCTGTCCAAACCCATTTGTCTGAATGCTTATTCCTAGGCAGCTTGGTATATAATATGACCATTGGTTTAAAATTTGTAGGGAGCTTAATACCCACGCAAGATGAGAAAAATAATACATTTCCCAATTGTCTTCCTTTTTTCAATAATTTTTTGATTAATTATGGTTATAATTAATGTAGAAAAACCCAACAACAGCATTAGTGAGGACGGCGACGAGTCGCAGGCAATGTAATTACAAGACAAATTTACAAGGCAATTCCTGTATGGGAGGATGCCCCACCACGGAAGCTGTCCTTTTGACAGTTAATTTATGTGGAAACTTACAAGTGCCTTGAGCGGTGAACTCCAAGTTCCGTTGCCAACTTGGGTCACCTTAATAACAAACACACTCACTCGCACTCAAATATATAAATTTGTATTTGTGTATGGTACAATAACAACACCAACAACAGTACCCAACTCAAAGGTCAGACCTCTGTTTTGGCATTTTTAAAGGCAACGTTTTACTTACGCATTGAAGCACAAAGGGAAAAATGAATACGCGTCGCTTTCGTCAATCCCCGCTGTGAGAGATTTACGATAGGTCAGTCCAGAGTTATATTGTTTTTTATACTTTTTTTAGACTGGTCAATCAAATAAACTCGGCTCTTTTTGCCCAATCAGCCGAACTGTGTGTGGAGAAGGATGGCAACTGAAATTTGTGAAACGACAACGATGTCAGCTAATCAAATATTGTAAGGAGCAATAAAAACCAAATAAAGCTTACAAAATTGTGAATAGCAAAAATGTTGACATTTTCAAGTGCAAAGGATTCAGCTTCTTGCGGCCGAATTTTTTTTTGCTCTCGCTTTTGGAGTATTGGTAGTGCTGTGACAACTGCGATCGAATTCTCGCTGTTTGATATTCACTAAAAAGGTGCGTGTTCCTTCAAACGAAAAAAAAAGAAAATCTGCGATGAAGATAACTTTAGCCAGCCATATATAAAAACCGGCTGTTGTTGCTCTGCGCACATGGCCAGTGGGTAACTGGCATAAGCTTTTACACTGCCGCACAGTGGCTCTTTTTCTAAATACACGTTGCAAATATCATCACTTTTGAACATGTTAGTTATCCACTTAATTTTTCCTAAAAATCTTCAAACGTTCTTTAGTATTTCGTAATTTAGTAAATTCAACTTTTTATTATACCCTTGGAGAGGGCATATTAAAATTGTCCAGATGTTTGTAACGCACAGAAGGAAGCATCTCTGACCACATAAAGTATATACATTCTTGATCAGCATGACGAGCTGAGTTGATATAGCCAAGTCCGTTCGTCCGTCAGTCTGTCCGTACGTCTGTTTCTATGCTATCTCCTCCGTCAGTTTTAAAGCTATCGTAACCAAACTTTGCACGAAGTCTTTTGGTACAAATACGCTGCACATTTGTCGAAACCGGCCGGATCGGATGACTATAGCATATAGCTGGCGTAGGAACGATCGGTTGAAAAAGTAGTTCAAGTGAGAAAAACTTTTTTGTTTTCAATGCTATCGCTCCCAACCCTCGTATTTATGAGTTCTTTATGCTTTCACATAATTTCAGCAAGTTTTATGCAAATCGGGCAACTATATAGTATAGCTGACATACAAAAGATAGGTCTGAAAAAAAGTTTTAGTATGAAAAACTTATTTGTTTTCAATGCTATCGCTCCCAAACGCGTTACTGATCAATATGATATGCTAACACTTAATTCTGTCAAGTCTGATCCAAATCGGAAGACTATAGCATATAGCTGCCATAGGAATGATCGGTCGAAAAAATTGTTTTGTACGTTCCAGTTATAAATATTATCGGTCTCAACACTATTTTAGAGAGTTTGATCAAAATCGGATGAATATATCGTATAGCTGCCATATAAAAAAACTGGCAGGAATATATCATGCTCCAAGGGTATATAAACTTCGGTCGAGCCGAAGTTAGCTTTCCTCTATTTTGATAAAAAATTGATCAATTTTATAAGAATCTTATACAAAAAAAAAAAGGAAATTTGTCCAATTTGATGCATATCTTAGTAAGTGTAAACTTCAATTCGATTTTACTTGCTTACTAAGGATAATAGTATCATTGAGTTTGAGTAATATATTTGTATATATATTCTATATATAAATAGATCCAGACGACAATCATTTTTATTTATTTTACCCAGCTCATAACTATTACGAGTGCAGTGTGAGATAGTTTTTGGCACTTTCTAAGGCCAAATGGTCACTCAAAATCCTTCCAACCCTGATGATTCCAACAAGGTTAAAACAAAGACAATAACATACTCGGAGCCTTCCAAAGTTTGTACAGGGTGGTCCATTTAAAAATTGGAATTTAATTTGGCTATCAAAGTTTGATGAACATTCCAGTTTCACGAACTCGCTCTACGAATTGATCTACAAATTGAGTTTTTTTGTTAAATGTTTTTTTTTTTTTTTTTTTTTCAAATTTCGCACAGTTTGAGTCGAGGACTCACCACATTGGAAATATGTTTTTAATAACTTTCTGTTAGTGAATAGGTACGCACTTCGTAAATGTCAAAGCTTTTACCAAATAGAAGTCGCATTCCGAATGACATTTGACGTTTTTAAAGTAAAATTATGAATAGTTCAAATTCCAAACACTAGATGGACCACCCATTTTGAAGCCACACGGCACAAAAAAACCATAAAAAGTTTGAAGTGCTGCCCGTCGCAGTTGGTGCTAGCCAACATAATTCCATCTTTAACATTTCTGCAGTAAATCGATAATCAAAACTAATTATCTAAGGTACGAACCATTTATTTAAAAAACTGTGGGAGATATGCCTTTTTTTGAATTTGTTCCATATTTAGCAGTAGGATCCCAGTTTCTTATGAAAAAGCAATTAAGCCAAAATAGTACAGTGAAGCTCGACAGTTAGCTCGACAGTTGCAGCTATATTATTACTATAGCTTAAAAGAATGTCTAAGATTTAACTTGGTAAGGTTAGCGGTTGGGGCTTCTCAAGTAAAGCTAATCTATCTACACTCTTAGTGTGAGTCAAAAAAACTCTCCCAGTTGGATAATGGCACTGCTTAGCACAGTTCAAAGATAGTCAAACAACTGCTTGACACACATTTACCCTATCTGACCATGACTCATCATCCATACATTGCTTCTCACCCACAACTCGTTCGCTACTCTCATTGTGGCGACCTAATAAACGTAATGGCTATTTGTGGATATACACGAAAAATGTTTTGCGAACAAAGTAAATGTAATGCAAATTGAGTTTTATCCTGTCGGGCCTCAGGCGATTCTGTAGTCAGAATAACTGTCAGGAACCGCACGATTCCTTGCTCTATTCTCGAGACAAGGTCGTTGTCGGACGCTGACGCCACGGTGGAATTTTATAGCGTGCACACGTCAGCAACAAAAATTAGCAAGGGAATGGCGCCTCAAGAATCCTTCTCTTGAGTGGGGAAAAAGAGGAAAAATCGAAGAATTTATTATTAGCAATGACTTTTGTCTGAGACGACAAGGAAAACGCACATCCAGATTCCGGGAACAGTTATAAAAAGCCAATGCGATAATTGTTAAGGAAGTTTGTTGTTGAGAATGTGCTTGGCGTAACATAGAACAGCTTTAAGGTCGAGAGGAAAAACAATTTTATTGCCCGACTTGAATACTGTCAGCAACAGCACCAGCAGATGAGACTAGATGTGAGACAAATAGCACACGAAGAAGAAGCAAGAAAAAGTTAGCTCGAAGCAAACAAACAGAGAAACGAGAAGCAGATAAGAAAACTGAAACCAAGAAACTCGACAGGCAATCTGATTAGCCTTTGGCAAGAGGCTGCAGAAATATTCCTTTTACTTTTCTTAAATTAAAACAAATTGGCAAAGTCAAAGCCGCACAGAGAAAAAAAAACAGATTATGATGATTGACACGGCAACAAGCCCCTCCTCATCCTCCTTTTCACTTTTAACGAATGCAAATGCAATAAACGCGCCGCGTTGAGTGCTCGCAATTTGTGTGCACGTCAATTTAATTTATTAATTTAGCTTAGCAACATGAAATAAAATATAAACAAAGAAGAAAGAGCAGGTCCCGACTTGGAATTATGCCGTCGCTGTCTTTACATGTTTTTTGCGCTATTTGTGGGATTTGTTGTCACTTTGTGTGAGTGAATCCCAGACTCGGAAACATTAAGAGATAAAACACGAAAATTCCATAAGCTGGCCGCAACTACATTTTAATTGCATAAATTAAGGGCGTTCAGGGGGTTGTAAGCCAACAAACTATAATCTGTCAGTCCACTGAAGCGAAAGTTTCAGCGCACAAAGCCTTTCGAGTTTTTTTTGAAGCTTTAACGAGTAAAACTATTAATTGTAAATGTAAAATTACACAGCCCCAAAGGGTCAAGCTAAGCTTCTTTCAATCTCTTGGCGTGTGTGCTAACAATTTTTCGCACAAGAAAAATGGACCTACAGTTTAACGCGCAACGAGCACAGCTCAGCGGGAGTAGAAGTGACCAGATCCTCTCACCTGCTGATACCTGATCTGAATGCAGAAATTACAACATAACTTGGCACAAACGACAGGAAATAAGGGAAATGGGTATTACTCCAGGAAGTATTTTAAGGAAGTTAAAGTATTTTGTACTGAAATCGAAATACTTAATTTAAGATTCCAGATATTTTCATTAAATGTTATATTTTTATACTCTGTACCGAAGGTACATAGAGTATATTAAGTTTGTGCAAAAGTATGTAACAGGGAGAAGGAATAATTTCCGACCCTATAAAGTATATATATTCTTGATCAGCATCAACAGCCGAGTCTATATAGCCATGTCCGTCAGTCCGTCCGTATGAACAAACAGATCTCAGAGATGGTAAGGGATAGAGGTTTGGCATGTACGGGACAAATGCTTCTTATACTTGCAGGCAGATCAAGTTTATTTTCAATTTTTGCCACGCCCCCTCCCGCCCCCGCAATTTCGAAAAAAAGTCATATCTCCCACAGTTTTGTAGATAGATGATTCGTACCTTCTAGAGATAGTTAGTCATTATTAAAATCTATCTTTTTACCGAAGAAATGATATAGATCGGATGAGCGGTTCTCAAGTTATGAGAAAACGAGAAGGCCAAGCTAACTTCGTCTTTGCCGAAGTTTTTATACCCTTGCAAATGTTTTAATACATCAGAGTTTAAGAACGCCAGCATTAAAACAAACTATTTTTCTAAATAAAACCCACTTTTCGACCGATAGTTCCTATGACAGCTATAGATTATAGTCATCCGATTTTGACCAAAACTTTCAAATCTTTGTAAAAGCGCATAATATTAATAATTGCTGAAGTAAGACACGTTAACATTAAAAACAAAAAGTTTTTCTCACAAAGACCCACTTTTCGACCGATAGTTCCAATGGCAGCTGTAAGATATAGTCATCCGATTTTGAGAAAAACTTCCAAATCTATGTGAAAGCGTATAATATTAATAATCGCTGAAGTGAGACACGTTAACATTAACAACAAAAAAATTTTTCCCATAAAAACCCACTTTTCGACCGATAGTTCCTATGGCAACTATAAGATATAGTCATCCGATTTTGACATAAACTTCCAAATCTATGTGAAAGCGTAAAATATTAATAATCGCTGAAGTGAGACACGTAAACAAATAAAAACAAAAAAATTTTTCCCATAAAAACCCACTTTTCGACCGATAGTTCCTATGGCAGCTATAAGATATAGTCATCCGATTTTGGGAAAAACTTCCAAATCTATGTGAAAGCGTATAATATTAATAATCGCTGAAGTGAGACACGTTAACATTAAAAACAAAAAAGTTTTTCTCACAAAGACCCACTTTTCGACCGATAGTTCCTATGGCAGCTATAAGATATAGTCATCCGATCCGGTCGGTTCCGACATATTAGCAGTGTGCAGTAAAAAGAAGACTCTGTGCAAAATTTCAGCTCGATAGCTTTAAAACTGAGAGACTAGTTTGCGTAGAAACAGACAGACAGACGGACAGACGGACAGACGGACAGACAGACGGACAGACGGACGGACAAAGCTCAATCGACTCAGCTCGTCACCCTGATCAAGAATATATATAGTTTATAGGGTCGGAAATGAATATTTCTATGCGTTGCAAACTTCTGGGCAAAATTATAATACCCTTTGCAAGGGTATAAAAAGTGTAATATAGACGCCTCCAACGCACACGCAAACAACACCGCATTGCATGCATCAAAGAGAGAGAGAGAGAGAGAGAAAAAAAAAAACTTAGGGTTGAACACATTGGCAGCGACGCATTCAGCATATACACTGGGTACAGAGTATGTTATAGTCGGGCTTGACCGACTTTCTCACTTGTTAGAGCGAAGCTCTTTTTCGGACGTCAGACTGGGGGAGTAAATCTTGAAAAATTTTGTCTTTGCGACAGATTTTTTTGGGGGATATCTTTGAATTCTCTCTTTTTGTATTTGCAAAATCAGCAGCTTTTATCTTTACAGTAGAAGCAGGTGGGTTGTGTGTGGAGTGGGATAGTGTGAGGTGGAAGTGGTGGGAATCAGGTGAAGATTTGGTGGGGATCTGGCGGGGATTTGGTGCTAGTCTGGTGGGGATCTAGTGCGGATCAGGTGGTGATCTGGTGGGGATCTGGTGGGGATCTGATGGAGATCTGGTGGGGATCTGGTGAGGATCTGGGGTGGGTCAGGTGGGGATCTGGTTTAGGTCTGGTGGGGATCAGGTCAGGAGCTGGTAGGGATCTGATGGGGATCTAGTGCGGATCTGGTGGTGATCTGGTGGGGATCTGATGGAGTTCTGGTGGGGATCTGGTGAGAATCTGGTGGTGTTCTGGTGGGGAGGTGGAGATGTGGTGGGGATCTGGTGAAGATCTGGTGGGGATCTGAAGAGGATCAGGTGGGGATCTGGTTTAGGTCTGGTAGGGATTTGGTGGGGATCACCAGAGAGTGGCTGCATTGGGGTCAAGTTTTGAATTTTGTGCTATAAACTATAATGTTATCTGTTAGACAGTGATTTAGCAATGACTTAACAGTGACATAACACTGACTTAACACTGACTTAACAGTGACTTAACAGTAACTTAATTGTGACTTGACTGTGACCTATTATTTTTAAAATTATATAACATTTATACAGAATCCAAAAGGTGTATTTTTGCCATTACTTAAGTCGGTTGTATGAACGTAAAGCGCTTCGCTCGTACCGTGCGTCCCATGACACACACTCTTTTTTTAAATTTAGTTCCGTTTTATCTTAGTTAATTTCGAAAATCAGAGCTCAGTGAACTCCTGTAGTGCTCTCTGATTGTTGATCCCATGACAAAAGATGAATTAAAGTCGTCTTACACATTTTTGATTACTCCTACTAAAACCATCTTATCCCGCCTTCCTTTATAAGAATGTACTTTTAATGATGGTGCTGACGAGATGCCAACGTTTATTGTAAATGATGCACAAATGCCTTTTTAAGTGGATTTGGCGCCGACGCCATCTTACAGCAAAGAGGCAGTCGCTGAAGTTGTGTTGCATCATTCTGGCAGCAAAAAACACTTTAGAAAACTCTATGGTACTCGTTCACAGTTGAATTTAATTTGGTCGAAAGACCCGCGGCCAGTGAATGTAAGGAATACAATTTTAAGCCAACAACGAAATGAAAACTAACAAACCGTTTTTCTTTATACTCAAGCAAGGCAACAAAAACCCCTGAAGCAGCAGCAACGGAATTAGCATTAACAATTCCATTAAGTTGACATACAAAAATAAAAATGCGCAACCCACCACTAAATGGTGTAAGGAGACTCCAGTTGGTGTAGGGTTCGTTGAAATCGCTGATGACAGAAAGAAAATAATTTTGGGTACAAAAAAAATACGAGGGGGGCGGGAATTGTGATTTGGTGGAAAACGAAAACTACTTAGAAGCGGAATAAAAATCGTTAAAATCAACATCTTGTTTGACCTGCTGACCTTCAAGGGTTAAAATACATTTCTGTTTGAGTAAATAACAATTTTGGCATTTTGAAGTGACTTATCATATCAGATTCAGAATTCAGTTAAATATATATGCACTCGTATATCAAGAGATTTAGAGTCGGGTATGTGATCATTAATAACAACTGAGAGGTAGGAAAAGTAACTCAGAAACAGCAGCAACCCCAAACCAACCCAACAAGGTCATTCGATACAGCATTTGCCTTGTGGAATGGCTTTCATATCAGCCATTTGTAAATTTGCATTTTTGCTGACAACTAAAAGCCATTTGCCACCACTTGGCAGACAGAAGCAGACACAAGAGAAAGCTCATAAAAGTCTTGAGCACACAACACAACTCAATGTCGTCATCGGCCAAATAATGAAAACTGAATGAAAAAGCTAAAAAAAAAAGAATGAAGAAATCAAAATAAACATGTAAGGTGACAGGCAACAAAAAAGTCGTTGAACAATTTGATATGTGCTGCCCTTGAAAATAGAGTCACACAACTACAAGGAAACTGGCAGAAATGAGGGAGAAACGCGACACTAAAACGGGTCTACGAGTATTTTGAATTAAGAACTCAAAATAAATGCAAATTAACAACGGAAAGAATAGAGATAAGCAACTACGGCCATGACTCCACACGAGGGCCACAAAAGGTGGAAATGAGGTGGGGGCAAAATCCATTTTCAAGAGAACTTCATTTATAATGAATGCCCACTAGGCTCCCGGGCGAACGAGTCGTAATGGGCGGGGCAGGCAGGCTTTTCCTGGTTGTAAAGTTCAACGAACTGGGCAGGCACAATCCTTCTGTTAACCCCAGTTTGGCCAGCCTAGTAGGAAGTGCACAGCTTTGCAACTTGTTCAAAGTCTGAAATTAACAGCGAAAATGGAATCAGGTTGATTTGTACAACTCAGAAGAATCAATTAATTGATTCATGTCCAGATAATCCATTTTGCCAATTTTTGTGGTAAGGAAAAGATTTTGTCACATACACATAATAACACAAAAAATAGAGGAAAGCTAACTTCGGCTCGACCGAAGTTTATATACCCTTGGAGCATGATATATTCTGCTAGTTTTTTATATGGCAGCTATACGATATATTCATCCGATTTTGATCAAACACTGCAAAATTGTGTTGAGACAGATAATATTTATAACTGAAACGTACAAACACGCTACCATTGAAAACAAAAAAGTTTGCTCACTAAAAATATTTTCTCGACCGATTATTCCTATGGCAGCTATATGCTATAGTCATCCGATTTGGATCAGACTTGACAGAATTATGTGTTAGCATATCATATTGATCAGTAACGAGTTTGGGAGCGATAGCATTGAAAACAAATAAGTTTTTCATACTAAAACTTTTTTCAGACCTATCTTTTGTATGGCAGCTATACTATATAGCTGCCCGATTTGCATAAAACTTGCTGAAATTATGTAAAAGCATAAAAAACTTATAAGTACGAGGTTTGGTAGCGATAGCTTTGAAAACAAAAAAGTTTTTCTCACTAAAACTACTTTTTCAACCGATCGTTCCTATGGCAGCTATATGCTATAGTCATCCGATCCGGCCGGTTCAGACAAATGTGCAACGTAGTTGTACCAAAAGACTTCGTGCAAAGTTTGGTTACGATAGCTTTAAAACTGACGGAGGAGATAGCATGGAAACAGACGGACGGACAGACGGACATAGCTATATCAACTCAGCTCGTCATGCTGATCAAGATAATTTTAATATACCCTCTCCAAGGGTATACAAATCAATAAAGTTTGGTAAAACTAGAATTGCTAAAATAGACAAATGAACAGAATAATATCATAAAAGACCGAAATAAGCGCCCAAATTGTTTTGTTCGGTGCACAACAAAATCGATCGCTGACTCATTGCAGGGAACTTGCTGCATACAAGCAAACATGCGATGCACGTGGTAGATTGAGCCACACACAAAGACATGCATACATACAAAAAAGACACTTTCTGTGTCTGCTCTTCACGAATTGGTGGAATTTAAAAAAAAAAAACAGAAAACTGTTTCCTCTCGTGACCAAAAAGAATCAGATCAGAGAAAAAAAAACACATTCAAAATCCGCGCTTTACGAGTTGGTGATATTTAGAAACCAAAAAAAAACTGTTCTGTTTCATGAATACAGAGAACCAGATCCAAGCAAAATTTGTTTATACCCGTTACTCGTATAGTAAAAAGTGTGTACAAAAGCAGAGCAAATGTATGTATGTAGAAGAACACGTTATCCGACCGAATATTTTTTTCTTTTACTCTATGTGTCTAAGTGGCTTTGTTTCCAAGTTATTACGTCTCAAAATAAAATGCAGCTTTGATGCAATTTTTTATTCTAAATAAAAATTTCTGTTGAAAATTAATTTTATGAAATTCATTTGACATTTTCAAAATTTGTTGTTAAAAAAATTTGCATTTCTCTTCGACACGTTGTCGAAAGCGGGACCACTTAGACCCCCCATGGTGTAAAACAAAAAAATATTTCTATTGACAACAACTATCATGCTATTATATTGCAAGCAGATCAAGTAAAACACAATAAATTGAGTGAATGTTGCGACTCTGAGTTAAGGAAGAGTAAGAAAATAACACTTAAGATAATTCACATCTACTCCAATGGAGAAACATAAAAATGTATTTGTGATTTCCGCCACCTGTAGCATGGGCTGGCCAGCCCTGGTATAGTCTCATGGACATTCCTAATTTTGTGCAGGGCTGCAAACCGCTTGAAAATTAGGTCTGGTTCTTTTCAGTGCCTCACACTGTTTTTGCAGGTCTGATCTGCTGCTACTGCAGCAGCAAAATATGCACTGAGCATCAATGTTCAATAAATAAAGGAATCAATAAGTAATGGAACCACTCCTAGAACAGTTTGAAGCCCCGGACCGAACCTTTACAAGAATATCAGAGGTTTGCAACATTGCTGATTATACACTTGCGTATGTACGCACTGTATTACATTCGGGCTTGTGTACCCTGTAAATTTTGCTTTAAATGAAAGAAACACAAATTAGAAAAGATGACATTTTTTTTAATACCACACGCACATAGTGCATTTGTTTTGACAACATCGTGGTGGATGATTAATTTCAATGGCAAGTTGCCCCTAGACAAATAAAAATAAATTTAGTGCCAACAGTAATTGCGCTCAAGGGACACAAATAAAAAAGAAAGCAACAACAATCGCAAGCCCTGCAAATATAATTACAAGTCATGAACACAGATAGCAAAAATGACGCGACGAAAAGGCTACAAAAATGTCCGACACGATTGAAAGAAAGAGAGGGGGGGTAGACAAATAGTTGTTGGATCTCCATCTCTCTCTTTCGAAAGTTGGCGAAGAACTTTTTTGCACAAAGTTTTATGCATGTATGTGTGGCATTTTATCTATCCTGAGGCCTTTCGGCAGGCAGACGGCAACATTGTAGCAAAAACTAATTAATAGCACATTTTATTTTCTGTCGCCTCCCCCAAAAAAGTGGGCGACAAACGATAGGAAGGACTATTGCAGATTAGTAACTATCTGCTTTCCACGTCTGCCTATGTCTCTCTCTCTCTCTCTCTCTGCGTTTCGTTTAGATGACAAATAATGTTGAAATGAAATGATATGCCAGGGCCGATAAGCAAGTGTTGTGTTCCAGTGGCAGTTCAGTTTAATAGGATAAACAGCGGCAAAAGGTGAAGCTAAAACAAAGCTGAAGCCGCATCTATGCAGGCCAGACACAAATTGCCAGTGCTGAAAATGTCAAGTAAACAAAATGACAACGATTGTGGATACTATGATAAAAAACACTATTTAAGCTGGGGTCTGAAGTAATTTTAATCGAAGGCAATTGATGAGGTGGAGAGGAAAGAATTGAATCTGTAGAAGTCAGTATAGGATTAAGGTTCGATTTCTCTTCTTCCGGATAGCTGTTATGTGTCAGATAAACTTACAATTTACTCTGATATTTGTTAGTTTGTGTGACAGATAGCTCTATGTAGAAGATGTGAAATCGGCCCCAAGTGTAATCTGTTTAGTAGACTTAATACATTTAAATTCAATCAGATACAAAAAAAAAAAAAACGAGAAAGCAAAGCTAACATCGTCTGTGTCGAATAATACACTTGAAAAATCTCGGTTCAACGGTTAGCGACTTCGACCAAACTTAGCAGAAAGCTTAAAAAAGTTTAATTTTCACCGTGACCGAGTTTAAGAGCGATAACATTGAAAACAAAAAAGGTTTTCTCACTAAAACCCATTTTCCGACCGATAGTTTCTATGGCCGCCGATCCGGGCGGTTCCGACATATTAGCAACGTGCATTCAAAAGAAAACTCCATGTAAAATTTCAGCTCGATTCCTTTTAAACTGAGGGACTAGTTCGCTTAGAAACAGACAGACGGAAGAAGCTTAATCGGCTCAGCTCGTCATGCTGATCAAGAATATATGTACTTTAAGTGGTCGGAGATGATTCCTTCTATGCTCTACTTTCTACCTTCTGTAGTCTAGTTTCGAGCAAAAGCATTTTTCAACGCTTCCCACACTCACACATTTCCGCACAAACAACAAGGCAAATAAAATGAAACAAAATACAAAACAAGAGGAACCAAAGAAAAAAGAAAAGCTCTAACCAAATTGCAAACACACACAAAACTTGCACATGACACGACAGGATGTGGCTAAAGCAGCAAAAGGCGAGGTAAAATAGCGGGTGGTTAGCTAGGTCACTTTATGGATTCCTAGGGAAACGGCATCCGACCAAGTTGATGACAAAGTTGTTATGCGTGTAGCAGGTCTCAGTTTTTTTTGCCTGGTTTTTCGGATGGTTGTGCCTTCGCTTTGTTCCTGAAGCCCGGCTACGTTTCAAGTGTGTGTATACTGTGTGGAAATTAACACAGTAACACACAAAATACACAAACGCAGAGGCAATGACAATTCAAAAACTCACAGCCGAGAAGTCTTGCCGAAGAGATAGCGAAAAGAGAAAAGAGAGAACAAGCGCCAAACTCTCTACGCCTTGCGCAGCGAGCACCGAAAAACCGTAGCCTAACACAAAGGAGCGGCCTATGCGCGGGTGTGTGTATGTTAGTGTGTGTGCGGCTTTTGATTTGCCACAGCTGCACGGCATGTTGCTGTTGTTGTCGCCACTTTGCCCCTTGGGACACTGCTTGCCGCTTCGCTGTTAAAAATAGCAAGCGAAATGGATTAGTTGCCAGTTGCCTAAGCCATAAAAAAAGCCCAAGCAGCAAAGGAAATGGCACAAAGGCGCATGTGGACTCCATTTTCGTGTTCTCGCACGCGTCTTCATTGTTGTTGTTTTGTACAGTTCTGTTTGACATTGTGACCGAGTGATGATGAGGCCGCCTGCCTCCTGCTCCTCCTTCTTATATTTTCCTGACACACGTGTGTTACATTCCTCAATGAATTTTACAACATTTCAGCAAGCAAAGTCCTTTAATGCCTTTTCCATGAATGGCTGGAGTACGCGTCAGCAACAATAAAACATGACGTAAGCCCAAATAAAAGTTACCCCTATATGGATTTTGTATGCGCTGGAATCTAAGCAAGCTGCCGCACATCTTGTAAGTTGACCTCTTCACGAGCGTCGATTTAGTTCATTTTTATTTAAGAAACACAAAATGTACCCATTCCCCACTAAAAAGGGCCTAAAAACAAACAGGAAGGAAGTCAACACAGGCATGTGCCACAGCCACGCCCACAGGAAGCACACTGGACAAATTACCCCAGCAAGACAAGATAAAAAGCAGAAAACTAAAATTATAAATTTTACATGGTACAATAAAAAAGGAAGAACACAAAAACTGTGTTGTTAAAAAAGATGTTACTTTGCTTGTGCGGATAATGAGGCGTATACCTATTACGAGCTGCCAAACGACTGGAGAAATGGGTTAGGGAAGATTTAAAATAGCTTTTTACGTTCGATTCAACAATAATAATTTGAAGAACATCAATTGAGCTTATCAGAGGTGCCACAGAAATAACTTTCGCTCTAAATTCGCTCGAATTTGACTTCGCCCTGCCACAGAGCCTGTTTTCGAGTGATTTGCAAATTGCGCACTCTTGAGTCGGCGATTTGCCTAAAAAAGCACTTAAAATGCATTTTGACAAAAATAAGGCTTATTGAGTCTTAAAGGGTGTTCAATTTGTAAATAATCTACACAAAAAATCTTTAAGATTATTAAATAAGCATTTTTCTAAATTGCTATTTAAGTCGCTAGTAAAATTGGTCATTCACTGCAACTCACCAAATCGCTAGTATTTCAGTGGTCGAAATTAATCGAACTTAGTTTTAAAGTGTATAAAACAGCGTTTTTTATGTTAAAACAAAGATAAAAAAATAGAGGGAAGCTAACTTTGGCTCGACCCAAGTTTATATACCCTTGGAGCATGTTTTTTATATGCAGCTATACGATATTCATCCGATTTTGATCAAATCGTCTAAAATTGTGTTGAGACAGATAATATTTTTAACTGAAACGTAAAAACACGCTATCATTAAAAACAAAAAAGTTTTTCTCACTAAAACTATTTTTTCGACCGATCATTCCTATGGCAGCTATATGCTATAGTCATCCGATTTGGATCAGACAGAATTATGTGTTAGCATATCAGATTGACCAGTAACGAATTTGGGAGCGATAGCAGTGAAAACAAAATTGTTTTTCATACTAAAACTTTTTTCAGATCTATCTTTTGTATGGCAGCTATACCATATAGTTGCCCGATTTGCATAAAACTTACTGAAATTATGTGAAAGCATAAAAAACGTATAATTACGAAGTTTGGTAGCGATAGCATGGAAAACAAAAAAGTTTTTCTCACTAAAACTACTTTTCCAACCGATCGTTCCTATGGCAACTATATGCTATAGTCATCCGATCAGGCCAGTTCCGACAAATGTGCAGCGTACTTGTACCAAAAGACTTCGTGCAAAGTTTGGTTACGATAGCTTTAAAACTGACGGAGGAGTTAGCATAGAAACAGACAGACGTACATGGCTATATCAACTCAGCTCGTCACGCTGATCAAGAATATATATACTTTATGTGGTCGGAGATGCTTCCTTCTGTGCGTCCGGACAATTTTAATATACCCTCTCCAAGGTTATAAAAATTAGATTAACTAGCAAAAATTTTGTCGTTGATCTTTTGCTTAATTATTGTGCAATTTGTGCATCGATTGCTGCCAATCTGAGTTAAATAAAGTGGCAATGCCGACGCCAAAGTTATGACGAGAAGCCGGTGAAAAGTTGGTAAATTTTATTATTCTTCCGAAATGGTTATAATTAAAATTAATTACAAAGGGGAAAGCATCGAACAGATGTCTAGATCTGTTATGAAGGAGCTTAAGGAATTGGCCCTCAATCTCACAATGGGCGACAGGGAAGTGGTGGCTGCAAACTGGAAAGAACTGTCTTTAAGTCTGGCCAACCTTTCCTCCGATTGCTTGAATTGAATAATGCGTGGCCCAATGTTACTTTTGAGTACAGTATCATTTAACAATATAATCTTGCCTACATATCTCGTCTGATTTAGAAAGAAGATTCGATGCGGACCCAAGGCGTCTGCACTTTAGCGTCTCCTTACGGATTTGCTTCCTCCCCTAAATCGTCTATTTCTATCTGTACTGCGAGAGGCATTTATTTAATTAAAGAAATAATTTAGCTTACATTTTCGATCGCCGTTCTTGCGTTACCGTACAGCAGCTAGAGTTGCAAGGTATCATTTTTTCGGCGGGCGGAAAATTTGAACTTTTTGTGTGCGAAATAAAAAAATTTATCTCAGTTATAGAAAATTAAATTTGTTTTGTTTAAAAAAGAACTAACCAAATAGCTTACATTCAAAATATTGATAAAAAACGCATGAGAAGGCTTAATCTAGTTTTTACTTGCGGTGTGTCTACCCTACGCAGCCAAGTTCGGAAGGGTTTGTGAACAAGCTAAAAAAATTAAATCGCTCGAAGGTCTGTGGCATGGCGAAAATATTCAAGCGATTTGGCACTGTAGTGAATTCTGTGGCACCCCTGTATAAATCCTCAAATTATCATAAAGATGGGATAATAAAAAGCAGAGCTTCAAAAAGGTTTCAACCTTTTCGGATGTCCCCCTCAGGAACACAGAAACCCTATTGAAGATGTCGGGCAGGTCCGACTTTAACATATGCTCTCGTTTCCTCTGTGTTTATACTCATACCAACTTTTTGACTTATCCTCTAGATGGAAGCTTTATAATGTGTAGATTCATCCTATTTTAATCAAACTTGTAATAATTTTTTAAAGACAAATAATATTAATGTGCGCTGAATTTGAGACATTTTATTTGTCTTAAATTGAACGAACTGCTTACATGCATATAAAAAAATTCGATTTACGATTTGTGATTTATGATTGCCGATTTTCGGTTGGTCAATTTGACAATGATTGTTGAAAAGGAATCAAACAAAAAGGAAAAACGAATCATTGATTACCGATGCAAGGTCAGCCTACACTTGTGCAAACATGCATATAAACTTCCACATTTTTTATCCGTAAATATTGACGATAATTTGTGTGTGTTTTCCTTTGGTAAAAAGTACCAAACCAACGGAATATCTTAAAGACTGAATCCAATGCCATTCATCAGAGACACATCAACAATCAAAAATCGTAAATTAGTAATCGCTAATAGGAATCTTCTGCGGAATGCCTACATTGGGTACAAATAGACAGTGGAGACATATATACGGACAAGCGGGAAACACGCCATCAATTAACTTAGCTCGTCGTCGATTGGGAAAATTTATATTAACTTTGCAAGAACATTCCGTCCGAAGTATTAGGGAGGCACAGAACTAGTTCAAAAGAATAATAGTGAGCTGCGAAGGTGTCACATCATCTTATATGAAGGTTCTCTAATTAAAAAGCGCTAAATGATCAGAGAATGTAAATAATGGGTTGATTATATCATTTCTTCATTAGTTAACCTTACTCAAAGCCAGTAAACCCTACTTTAACACACACACACAAAGGCGTGCTCCAATACGATTTCCTCACAGGCTGAGCCCATGACATGACACCTCTTTTATTCATTTTTACATGTGACATTTCAAGCTACCCACGGAGGTCTCAAGTTTAATTGAGTTTAAAAAGACTAGAGACCACATCGAAGACCATAATGAAGATATTAACACAAGTGTCATGAAAAATAGAAATGCAATCTTCCTTTTATTACATTAAGCACTAAGCTGTCCTGCATATTGGAATAAAAAAAGCTAAGGGATATTCTCAGAATTTCATTACGTTGTGCAACAACAAATGAGTACCAAAGGGGTGGCCAAAGCGAATGTACCAGACACTTAACAGCGTCAGCATCAGATATCCCCTTCAGACCATTTGCGGGGGCAATCAAATGATGCAAACGTTAAATAAAATAGAAGTGAAAAAGGATTATCTAACGGTATAGAAGATTGCAGGGGTTCGACGATTTGCTACCCAAAGAGAAAACAGTCTTTGGTTAAATATAAGCATAACAAGTGAGAAAGTCGGTCAAACCCGACTATAATTTATCCGGAGTCACGCGGGTATCATGCAATATTTTTTGTTGTTTTGTTATACGCTCATCTGTATAAGTTTCTCTCTCTCCCTCTCTCTATAAGATTGTCTTTGTTGAATAAAATGCGGTGTTGGTTTTGTTAGGTGGCGGGATGGGCAAAAATTCAAAATAAACGATGTCCCTTACATGTCAAACCTCTATCTCGTACCACTTTTGAGATCGGTTTGTTGAGCAGTTAAAAATTGAAGCTAATTTAAAAAAATAAATCAAATCCAAATTTGGTGATTCCACTGGAAATGTACATTCACACGCTTTGAAATCGGAATACGTTTAAAAAGGCATCTTATTTGTATGAAATTGTTTCTATTCATGTGAAATATCGTACCAAACTAAAAATTTATCTTATCTGAGTATAGGCCTTAAATGTTGAATTTTGGGGACAAAAATGTATGTGGGATCCCCACAATAGCACTTTTTCTTAATATTGGTCAGTGTTGTAAACCGGATCTAAGCCGAACCTAACCGCACCGAAGCATTAATTCTTACGTTGAAAACGCTGATCCGATCCGAAACGAAAAAAATCTGACTTTTTAGTTCAGTCCAGTTTGTTCATCATCGGCAAGTTGGATGACGTTAAAGATGAAGTTATTGTACTTCTGAGTTTATATCTTAAGCCAGTGTGCTGCACTTGATATAATAATTTTCCAAATATGAATAAACATGATTGCAAACATCAGCTCACAAGCTTATTTACTAAATTTTTTGACTTTTGAAGCTTCGTATAGTATTAAAATATAAATTGAACTTACAAATAATTTCTAATCGAGTATAATTCCATTTTGACTTTTTATTCTCGTTACTCGGAGAGTAAAAAGGGTATATTAAAGTCGTGCAAATGTATGAATCAGGCAGAAAGGACAATTTCAGACCCTATAAAGTATATTTATTATTGATCAGCACCAACTGCTGAGTTAATTTAGTCCTGACTGTCCGTCTGTCTGTATGAACACCTAGATATCAGAGACTAGAAGGGCTAGAGCAACCAAATTTGAAATGCAGACTTCTATTGTCACTTCTACCATAAATTCCATGTGCCCTCAGGCAAACAGGAAGGCTTTTAAACATTTCTGCCCTTGACGGGTATAGCGAAGTCGGTAACTTACACTCTCGCTCTTACAATTTATATGCCCCATGTTTGGAGTACAGGATATTCCACCCCTGTTATCAAAAGAGGTTAGCGCTGCAGTTTCCCGTTCATTGAATGGCATGACGTACACTGCCAGTGGACTTTGTTCTCTGTCTGAAAGCTGGAAAACACAAGACGGGATATACCGCGGCTGGCGTCTGTCGTCTGTATGAGCAACTGGAGAGCTCACTGAGAGGTTATAACAGCAATTGAATAAGCCGGAGAGACATAAGAAATGCGCTTTGCTCGTTCTTCTCATCGGGATTGTTGTTGCCAATGCTGTTGCTTCGCAGTTTCCCGCTGTGAAAGAGCAAGAGCGAATAAGGCAGTAGTCTAAAAGCAGAGTGCAAAAGTTGAAATTATGTCAAATGAAATTATGTGAGCGCCTTAAACTATGCACCAGTTTTTATTTTTCTTTACTATTCAACTGGGATGAGGAGCATTTATTTACGAGACAGAAAGAGAGTGCTCTGCCTGTACTTCTTCCCCTTATTGTGCATGGGCTTAAACATGTCAAGCCCATTTCATATAGTCGTGACTTGCTGCCATGGAAGCTAGTAGATAGTTTCTTTGCGTTTGATTTATGCCCGGAAGGAGCTCTGGGAGCAGATATTTTTCTCCATTTCTAGTTCTACCATTAGCAATTCATGCCACAGCTTGGGACCTAGGCCAGCTGAGGCCTATTTGCAAACAAAGGGCTGTTGCTTCTACATATTGTACACATTTACACGTATATGTGGGTGTATGCAAGTCAGACATCCATTTTTTTTGGTGTGGCTTTGCCTTGGCTTGCTTTATCTTCTCTTTTTCTGCTGCTGCTCTCTGCCATCCACGCTTTTCGCTTTTGGCAAGTAAGTTATTTGGCCCTGATTGCGGGACCGGGGAAAAGGCATCTCCCAATCTGCAAGTAGATGCAAATTTTGCACTTTTAGGAACTTTGGTTTAATTAGGTAGGCGGCCTCGAAGAGAGGTGTCAATACTCGTTGTAGGTGCCAAAATGTTGTGCAAAAACTTTACGCAATGCTTTATGAAAATATTTACCTTTTTGAATGTGTTTAACTATTTAAATGAAGGTAAACTGAAATTTTACGAAGGAAAACGCAATTAGCAAATAGTGTAGCCAGTTGTTATGTCTGTATAAAAATGTATATGGCTTGCTGTAGCTTTTCCCCCATCGCAATGAAAAAAAGGGAGGGGAGGTATTCAAGTGTGGAAATGTTGGGCTCAGTTTCGAAATGAACTCAGTTCAGCGGCAGCAACAAATGCAATCCTTACTTGACCTCCTTTCTCTGCGTTGGGAACAGGCAACAGAACTCATTTGGTAGTTCTGCTCCCTTGCTGTTCCTGCTGCGGCAACATTAAATACACATATATAATTTGGCAAACGGATGAGATGTAAGTGCAGACTGGTAGCAGGCGAATGAACTGCAAGGGAAAACGATGCAGTTCAAACTAAATTGAAAACTTGAAAATTGAAACTCATTCAATAAAATTTGTACAATCAAATTTGAATGTGATCGCAAATAATCAACAACAATGTGAATGATTCCATGTCGACGAATGATGACTATGGTAACACTAACGCAAACAAGGAATACCTCATTGGATTGTTTTGATTTACAATTTTTAACGAAAGTTTATAGTTATGGTTCACTATTAGTGTGGGCAGGGCTGCAAACCTGTTTTGAACCAAATCGGTTCGATGACTGATTTCAAAAAATATTTCTCACAGCGAACCAAACCTTAAACCGAACCAAGCTTGACAAAATTTAGGAACCCGTTCCGAACTAAAGCTATCTGCTGTTTAACAAACATTATACCCTAACATATCTGAAGTAATGAAAAGCGACTTTTTTTATATCTGGTCGATTTATTTTCTGTGTATACAAGCAGTGACGAGAGAAGCTTGACTTGGCCCCGTTGGAGGAGCTGTATAGCCAAATTTAAATTTTACAAGCAGTGACGTCTATCCTCTGTAACAGAGACGTCGATACACCGACACTATACTGTTAAATGATACCGCTCTCGCGAGTCTAAACACACACATAGGTAAAAGGTAAAACTGGCTATACGGCTCCTCAACGGGGCCAAGCCAAGCTTCTCTCAATCTCTTGGCGTGTGTGCTTTAAATTTTTCGCACAAGAGAAAGGGACCTACAGTTTAACGCCGGATCCGAACGGCAAAGTTTGAGAAATTGCTTTTTCATGGCTAGTTACTTCACAGCTGGCGCCACTAAGCTGGTGAAGGTGACCGTATGTGTAAAAGCTAATTTCTAACGAAAGACCCACGACCTCCCGCCCAGCAGTCCAGCACACTAACCACTGGGCCACAGACGGCCACTAAACACACACATGCAATGGCGAAATGACCATGTGTGTTTTGTAGAGTCTTGAACTAGGCATGCAAGTCCAATGTTTCTGAATAGAAGTATAGAATCAATGTTAAAGTTGGCACCAACAATAAAGATGTAACATAGAAGCACACTTCGAAACGCCTCTATTTTGTTTGAGTGACGTTAACTGCATCCTGACAAAGAGATACTTCATTGTGACAAAAAATGACAGCGAACAGCTTACTTGCCCCAATTATAGCCTAAGTTTACAACATTTGATTCAATTGTATTAAATGATTCTCAAAAGCAAAAAGTTAAACGAAAGACTACTTCAGAAGAGGTCAAAGTCACCTCTGTAATGTTGCCTTCGGATTATCTAAATTATCATCGACTCTCTTTTTATTTCAATTCATTTTAGCCCAGCGCTACAAGAACAAAAAGATTGACATATATTTAAAGCGCTAGTCACATGTGGTTAAAAATAATAGTTTTTGATTCAAGAACTAAAAACTAACTTAGTCGGGATTTACACGGTGAAGCAAACTTCATCAAGTTTTTCAAAAAGCTCTGGATTGTAGGAAAGAGGTGAAGTGGTGAAAGCTTTTTCAAAAATTTCAAAAAGTTTGCTTCACCGTGAAAATTCCGACTTATACTATTACAAAGAATATGGCGGAAAACCATAGAAAAGATATTATTTTTGCACTTCAAGACAGGATTTTACAATAAATATAATAATTTGACTATGTATATGTGAGTGTGTGTGTGTATTTTATGCTATTTAAATTTTTACTAAAAGACTTTGTTCTGTAATCTGTAAATGTTTTTTAAGCTGAGCTTGAAACTGCGGGATGCTGCTTCTAATAGTTTTAACAAATAGTTTAACATTATGTAAAATGGAGTGCATACTACAATATAATCATTTCAAAAGATATAAGTTCGTGTTCGATCTGCAAAGTATTTCTCATTTGAATGCAAATTTAAATTTTAGTATTAAGCTACTGATTTGCATTCAAATCGGCCATACTTTGCAGAGCGATCTCGATCTTATGTCTTATGAAATGAATATAGTATTATTTTCGCTTTAAACTGATTTACTCGCGATCTTAAGATAAAACCAAAATCATGTTGATAGATGATTGGCGGATTAAAGAAAATTGGCCAAGACATTCAATTTTTAAACCCTAGTTCTATTGGAAGACAAGCAATATGTTTTCTTATCAAAATCATTGTGGAAATGAGAAATATGGCATATGTACCAAGTTTTTGCCAAGAACCTAGTATTGAATAGTTTTAGAAAACATTGACCGAAGTGACCCTAAAGCTTTATGAATTGTGTAGATTTCCCCTCTCACTTTAAAAAGTGAGTTTTGGGTTTCGGGTATTTTGTTTTAAGTTTTCAGATTAAGTAAAGCCACACACATTTTAAGTCCCAGCAAAAATGATTTCGACCAAAGTCTAAATTAATTTTGCACATACACACAGACCATATATGATGACCCCCTTGGGTAGTAGATGTATGGTATGTAAAGAGTACTTCGCCTCTTGTTTCCTTTCCTGCTGTCCGTACATCGTACCATGAAATTTATTTTCAATTAACAAAATTGTTAGTTTTCGAAACGTCGATGAAAATCGATTTGATAAAAGAGACCATCTGTTCTCCTCTTTCGTAAAAAAATATTAAATTTTGGCTAAGCCAAAACCATGTCAAACCGCAGACAACTAACCATGCCTCTGTTTCACCTGCACGCTGCAAATTGATTAAGCACCAGCTTTGAGTAGAAGACCTTCTGACTATCAATTGGCATAGAACAAAGGAGCTTGACTTGTGGATTGCATAACCAGAAAACTTTTGCTGAAACATTCCCAACTGTTTTACATGCGTCGGAAGTACAAATGCAGATGCATCCCTTTGTGAATGGACAATTTGTGATTGGTCAAGTGACAAGGCTAAAAATGTAACTATCCAGGAGTTGAAACGGACGACAAACTTTCATGAGTTGCCAAGGCGACTAGTTGTGATGACAATTTGGCGCAGTTGAGATGCACAGATGTGACAAGATAAGTTCATTATCATTGGACCTGGAAATGTGTAATGCTGGGCTTTAGCCATGATTCAACTTAATGACAAACCGCAAACAACATAAACCATCCAGCCGGTAAATTGTGAGTCATTATTAAAACCTATATAGAATCACATGGCAGAAGTTCGGAGGGAATGGCAAGCAAACACAACTAACTGGCAGCGGGTAGACAGACATTTAGACGGTATTAAAAGGCAACAGGATAAAATCTCACAAAATACAAAAATTGATTTTTTGACTCGTTGCTGATGGCACAAAAAAATGGGCGTGGCAGCAGTTAAAATAAAAATAGAGGAATGCATACTTTGACTCACCCGAAGCTTACTCTGCCATGCACTTAAATAGGAACAAGCATTTTAAAGCGAATATACAACTATTTGACTGAAACAATCAAATTAAATCCAAAGGCAAATATTTTTTAGCCTTCAGTACTTCATTCTCTATTGAATTAACAAAAAATTTTTTTTTCAAATAAACGTAGTCTTCTCTAAAAAATTTTTTTTCAACGAAAAATTGCATATTTTTATCATGCACTTGAATCGGGACAAACGTGATTTCATCATTCTGAGTAAAACTCCGCGCAATGAAGCTTATATTTTGACATCATATAAACGTTTTAAGTAGAAAAACAAGTGAGAAAGTTTGTCAAGCCCGACTATAATATACTCTGTACCTAGAGTAGAAGCTGAGTGCAGTGTTGCAGCTGCGCTCATCTCTACGTTTCGCTCTCTCTCTCTCCCTCTCTCCCATATCGCGGGGGCGGGAGGGGGCGTGGCGAAAATTGAAAATATACTGGATCTGCCTGCAAGTATAAGAAGCATTTGTCCCATACAGGTCAAACCTCTATCTCTTACCATCTCTGAGATCTGTTTATTCATACGAACGGACGGACAGACAGACAGACAGACAGATGGACAGACAAACAGATGGACAGACAGACAGACGGACATGGCTATATCGACTCGGCTGTTGATGCTGATCAAGAATATATATACTTTATAGGGTCGGAAATGATTCCTTCTTCCTGTTACATACTTTTGCACAAACTTAATATACTCTATGTTCCTTCGGTATGAACGGTTCAGAAGTTATGAGCAAAAATGCGAACCAAGCCCCCCCGCTACCACCCCACCCACCCTACAAAAAAATGTTGCATACTTTTCGGATGGTCACCCTAAGGAAAGCAGGAGCACTGTTAAACATTTTTTTTCATGAGTAACGGGTTTATCAAGTCGGTTATAGCCGACTTTAACTTACGCTCTCGTTGTCAATTGTACAGCGTATATTGAAGTCGGGCTACTCTACTGCAACGGTCTTACTTGTTTGTTATAGAATGCCCTATATGAAGTTTTCAAATTATTTTCATTGACAAATGTAGTTCTCTCTTTAAACAACGTTAGCCGAGTTCATACAGCTCCAATCAAAGATCCAGTTCATCTAAGTGGTTCACTCATCACTACCAACTATCGATGCTCTAACCCACACACATACTGACTTATCTCTCTGCCATTCTGTGACACTCATTCTTACCGGCAACACGCCGTCTCCAATAAACTGAACTTAAACCTAATCTGTGTTTTAAACGAAATAGTTAACGTGGCCTAGCCGCAGACCATGCGAAAGTAGCGCCATCTATTGGTGAGCGTGGGAAATCACTTTTATCACTCTTATCTCCGCCTTTCTGTGACACTCATTCTAACCGGCAAAATGCCGCCTCCAATAAACCGAACTAAAATTGGCTGTCCAGTTTATTCGATATATTTATCCGATTTAGATCAAACTCTCCAAAATTACGTTTAAAGAGATCACGTTAAACACTGGAAAATATAAGGACTCAATTAAAAAAAATAGAGGGAAGCTAACTTCGGCTGTACCGAAGTTTATATACCCTTGGAGCATGATATATGCTGCCAGTTTGATATGCTTATATAGTCATCCGATTTAAATCAAACTTGACAAAATTGTGTGGTAGTATATAATATAGATCTGTACAAAGTGGGAGCGATAGCATTGAAAACAAAAAAGTTTTTCTTACTAAGACTTTTTTTCAGACCAATCTTTTGTATGGCAGATATACTATATAGTTGTCCGATTTTAATAAATCTCGGTGAAATTATGTGAAATCATAGAAAACTTATAAATACGGGGGTTGGGAGCGATAGCATTGAAAACAAAAAAGTTTTTCTCACTAAAACTACTTTTTCAACCGATCGTTCCTATGGCAGCTATATGCTATAGTCATCCGATCCGGCCGGTTCCGACAAATGTGCAGCGTATTTGTACCAAAAGACTTCGTGCAAAGTTTGGTTGAGATAGCTTTAAAACTGACGGAGGAGATAGCATAGAAACAGACGGACGGACAGACGGACATGGCTATATCAACTCAGCTCGTTACGCTGATCAAGAATATATATACTTTATGTGGTCGGAGATGTTTCCTTCTGTGCGTTACAAACATCCGGACAATTTTAATATACCCTCTCCAAGGGTATAAAAATTTTCTCACTGGAACTACTTTTTCGGCCGACCGTTCCTATGGCAGCTATTTGCTATAGTCATTCGATTTGGATCAAACTTATCAGAATTATGTGCAAGCTTGTAATATTGAGAAGTATCTAGTTTAGGAGTGATAGAATTGAAAACAAAAATTTTTTTCTTACTAAGACTTTTATCAGACCTATCTTTTGTATGGCTATACTATATAGTTGGCCGATTATCATTAAACTTGGTGAAATTATGAAAAGGCATAGAAAACTTATAAATACAAAGTTTAGAGCCGTTTGCATTGAAAACAAAAAGTTTTCTCACCAAGACCAGTTATTCGACCGATCATTCCTAGCGCAGCTATATGCTATAGTCGTTCGAACCGGCTGGTTTCGACATCGTATTTGTACTAAAAGACTTCGCGCAAAGTTTGGTGAGAATATCCTTAATGGCAATGTCAACTCAGCTCGCAGTGCTGTTCAAGAATATATATAGTTTATGTTGTCGGAGATGCTTCCTTCTGTTTTGTTTGTTTATTAATTTTCCCAATGCTTTAGAAACATCCGGACAATTTTAATATACTCCTGCCAGAGTATAAAAACCAAAACAATGCAACATTGCTAGGGATCGAAGCAGTTAACACCTATTTAATACTAAATTACAATCTTATTTAACAAACATAGAAGCTAGAAGAGTCTGTTTTCCAATTTAAATACACACCATTCCGTGCTCAACATACCCTACTTCAGGGTACTACTGACGCTAAATTCCACCACATGACGACAGCAAACAACAAGGCGAGAGGCCAAACACATTGAAAAAAGTGTTTCATGTGCCAAGAGTGCAGCGAGAGAAAGAAGCTGGGGGCAGACATAGGGGAACTTAAGACAGGTGTCACTCAAAGGTTGAACTTTTAATTCCGTGTGTGTGTGCAAATGACTTTTATCTTGCACATACTCACACTATTCTTCTAACAGAAATAGCAACGACTGATGATAGCTCATGCCATTGAATGCTTATCAATGTGGTTGCCTTATCACACGATAATGATGGTGATTCATTCATTTAGAAAGCAAAAGAAATAAGGCATTAAATAACTAATTGAAGCACTATGTAAATAACTTTTTATCGCCCTTGCGTATTTTAAATGACACGAGTATAAAACTGTGTATGCCTGGTTGTTCACGATGATGGTCAAACCCGGCGTGGGTGCTTCTGGTGGAAGGGCAGAAGCGTGCACGACGATGACTCAACGTTTGCTACATGAAACGGGGATGCTTGGGCCCCACTGCATGTTTTAGTCACATTAGAGGCCCGTAGCTTATTCTGCGAATCGTCGACAGGAAGTTGATGAAAATGATACATGATAAACGCTTATACATACTATACCAAAATTTTATAGATAATGTCAATGAGTTTAACACGCAACCGCCTAAGGGCCACATGGGACCACGCATGATATACTCGTCACTTGAACTAGACAAACGGTCATTCAAGTGAGGAAATGGATTAATACAGAAACAGTCAAATATCTATAAATAACAAATGATTTCTAACTGCCTGAGATCGCGCTACTTTCAAGTGTAAGCACACACAATGAGTCGGATATTATGAGATCATCAAAACAGAAAGATGCTTTGTTTGAAGTCTTACAAAGAAAAAAAAACCCCCAAGTACGAATTTCTGTATGTACAAGATTTGCCGAGTTTTGCCAAGATGGTTTTCGTTGATAATAAAACATTTGAATGAAGAAATTGCAGCTATCATATATATAAGGCCATTTTAGGTTTTCATGTCCGACAAGAATTGACAAATTCAAGCTTATCTTAGACTTGGTCCGTATTTACACGGTAAATATTGCCTCCTAATGCTCTCTTCCATTTTTTTTGAAGCATCTTTAAAACTCCGCTTGCATTTACACCATGAAGTGTCCTTCATGAAGTTTTTCGTTTTGTTCGTACATTCCGATTACATTCACCATTCCGCCATTTGTTTTTTTTTCGCATTCGTCGATAGAAAGCAATTGCAGCGTGGTTTTTTTTTTTTTTGTTATTTAACAATATTAAAAGCGAGTCAAAAAGCAGTTAAACCAATTAAGGCTGCAATTGAAGTTCCGAAAAGGGTTTTCTGGACTGCTATGAGACAATTCAAAAATTGCCAAGCTGGATGGTTCAACTCGTATTATCAACATTGGCAAAGAGAAAATATTGAAAAATTGTGTAAATTTACGCGACGCAGCTATTGAGCGCCCCTTCTGTTTCGTCTTCTTCTTCTACTTGATTGGCCCGAAGTTTGCAACCAATGTCCACCAGTCGCTTCTGCTCCGTGCGAGCTGGCACCAGATTTCCACGCCAAGCTTGGAAATATCTTTCCGCACCTGGTCATCCCATCTCAGTCGAGGTCTCCCCTGCTTGCCTCTTCCTCCGTAGTCAGCCGCCTTCGAATAATAAACTTTCCTTACTGGCGCTTCTTCGTCCATCCTGGTGACATGTCCTAACCAGCGCAGCCGCTGTTGCTTTATGCGCTTGACCAGACAGGTGTCCCCATAGAGCTCATACAGTTCGTCATTATTTCGAATGCGGAAATCATCGCCAACTTTTAAAGGTCCATAAATCCTCCGAAGAATCTTTCGTTCAAACACGCCAATCGCCGCTTCATCCGCTGCTTCATGCCCCTTCTGTTTACCCTCGTAATTTTTCCGATTCACACAACCATAACTTCGACTCGCGTTTGCTTAAAAACACGACTGACTTCGGTTCTTATGAGCTGTAAGTATGTATGTATCGCCTCTGCAATAAAGGTACCGGAAAAACCTTTAACTACGTTCTCGGCCTCTCTTTGGTTGTAAGACGAGAGAAACACATTTTTTTTCTCAGGTCTGGCAAAATTCCCGCATTCAAAAGGTCTTCTTTGTATGTATGCTTCGGTTTGTACGCTAAGAGTATAGGCTCGGCTAACAATAAATGTATGCGAAAACTATATGCGCTCTCTCGTTCTCTCTCGTACGCTGACGCGCTCTGTATTTATGCTAAACTGTAGCCGATTCACACAACCATAACTTCGGCTCGCGTTTGCATAAAAACAAGACTGACTTCGGCTCTTATGAGCTGAGGAAGGCCGACTCTGCTCCCGCATTTTATGAGCGATTGACTGACTTGGGCTTGGTATGGTATTGATCTCGGACCGATCAGTGCTGTGTGTTCAACCACAGCCACCGAGCAGTGAGGGAGATTGCAGCTTAAATTCGGTTGAGGGGGGAAGACCGAGCTCTTTTTCTTTTTATACCCTTGGAGAGGGTATATAAAAAGAAAAAGCGCTCGGTCTTCCCCGAGTATATACAGACGTCTGTCCGTCTGTTTCTATGCTATCTCCTCCGTCAGTTTTAAAGCTATCGTAAACAAACTTTGCACGAAGTCTTTTGGTACAAATACGCTGCAACTTGATCAAAATCGGACAACTATATAGTATAGCTGCCATACAAAATTTAGGTGCTATAGATCCCAAACTCATTACTGATCAATATGATATGCTAACACATAATTCTGTCAAGTCTGATCCAAATCGGATGACTGTAGCATATAGCTGCCATAGGAATGATCGGTCGAAAAAAAGTGTTTTAGTGAGAAAACCATTTTTGTTTTCAATGGTAGCGGGTACGTTTCAGTTATAAATATTATCTGTCTCAACAAAATTTTAGAGAGTTTGATCAAATTCGGATGAATATATCGTATAGCTGCCATATAAAAAACTGGCAGGAATATATCATGCTCCAAGGGTATATAAACTTAGGTCGAGCCGAAGTTAGCTTTCCTCCTTTTGGGTTTTTTTTTTTTGGTCAGTGACGTTAGCAGAGCAAACTGAACATTGGGATTAAAAAAATAATATTTTGGTAGATAATAAACAAAATTTTACTATAGAAAAATACCTTTTCCCGCGAATTCTTTGACGGAGCCATGGAGAGCTTTTTCCAATAATATTAAAGTGGGCATTCTTTGCAAGAACAAAATAGTTCAGTAAGAAATCGGTGGGCCCTTATTGGAAAATGGGTAAAAAAACATTTAAATTCGCTAAAAATGAATTTGTGAACTTTGCTTAATATTTCTTTGATGGAGGACATGATAATAGTAGTATTACAATTTTATCCGTTTTAATCGGATGCACCATTACAATGTTTTACAATTACAATTATGTTTTCAGATTTTTGTTCTTCTAAAAAAATTGTTTTTACTCTCTGGGGATGTTTCTTTCATATGCTCTCAAACAGATGTTCAAAATTTGGTCGAATTTGGATGACATTAGGTAGGAAGTAAGAAGAATATTTGATTTGCATTTGCAAGGGAACAAAAACTTCGGCAGAGACGAAGCTAGCCAAGCCTTCTTGTTTAATTCGATTTGCCAGAGACTGTTGATTGATCAAAAATTATTAAGGTCCGTACCGAAAAAAAGAATGCACACTGTGAATTTTCGTTATGCTTGAGTTGTTCTCCTTACTTTGAATGTTCTAACTCCACTATTCTATTGTAATTAGTTCTCCTCTTAGCATAAAAAATATAGTTTTCATTTTTTCCATTTTAAACCCGCTCCACTTTCAGCTAGACTTTCGCTCATTCAATTAACTTACGCGTAAATTGCAAAAATTGCATAATTCATTCATAATGACCACGAAGAGAATATTAAATGAAATTAATAAATTATAAATGGTAATTACCGCATTATTTGAAATTTCTCGAACCCCATTTTAAACCAGAAATCTCTGTTGACCGATGTGCAAAACAATTTTTTCAATGCTTGCGCCAAGTTACGAGGAATAAATCGATAAAATATGAAAATAATTAAATAGAAATTACTCACCTCAGCGAAAGGGAATGATGCGTGGCGTGATGCTGGAACTGAAACTGATGACCTTGATGTGTGTGTGATGCGTTGTTGGGAAGTGCTCCAAGGTCGATGGGACGTCGGGCGGAGTCGCGTTTAACCTTTGATTTTAGTTTTCAGGGTCTTGGTCTTGGCATTGAGTTTTTAGATTTAACTTTTCAGTTTGATTAACTGGCATAATACGAAGTTGTTTGTTCTCTTTTTGTTGCATTATTTTCTTGTAGGGTGCTTGGTTGTTGTTGGTTGATTGGTCGATTGGAGCATTCTCTCGATTAAAGATATTAAATGAAAGAAACGTGCACGGGCGGGTTGCATATTTGGTTGCATTTGCCTTTGGTGAAAACTAAATAATTTAAACTGCTGCTCTCCACGTGGTTGTTGCTGTTGCTGATATTTTGTTGTTACGGGCTGCAGTTGTTGTTTTTGTGCATTTTACAATTTGCAATTCCTACTTAAATGTATTATATGTATATTGCATGTATTTTGATTTTTTTGTGGATTTTAAGCAAACTACAAAGTAAATAAGCTTGAAGAGGCCTGAGAAAGCATGCTAATTGCTCTTGTTCGCTTTGATGCTGGATACATGGTGAAATTATAAAATTCAATAAAAGTTTATATGAAATGTTGATTTTTAATTTCCACACAGCCGCATGCCAATTTTTTAGTTGTGGTGTTAGTTGATCGTAGGGAAGGGTGGAAGGAGTAAAATTTGTGCCAAAAGTAAAGAAACAAAAAATATAATGGGTTAATAACAGAAGGAGAAAAGTGGTTTTGTATGTGCAAATGTGTCTATGTATGGGTGCAGCGTTTGTGCTGTGTGTGTGAATGACTAACTAAACAAAAAAATTTTAATTCAGTTTTTTCCCTCTGCAATTGCAAACCAGAAAACTAGTTTCAACGGAAACAACAACAAAAAATCAAACAAACTGAATAATCAACTTTAAATTTAACAGTTTGCCGATTAATTTGAGTCTGGCATTCGCGTCTGTATGTAAGTGTGTGTGTGTGTATAAGTAGTTTTTAGCGACAATCAAAAGTTGTCACTTACTACCTCAACTGCTAGAGCTTAGTTTTGACTTGGAAATATTCATTACTTGCGAAATTGAGTTTAGCTAATTTATCTAGTATTATATTTTATATAAATATATATATAGTTGTATGTTATATACGCATTCAATAAATATATATATATAGAATATATATATTTATATATGAACATGTTTAAGTAAATAGCTTTATAGTAAATAGTCAATATAGTTATTTTTCTGGCAATAATAAACAATTTGTAATAAATATTCAAAAGTTAACTAGAGATTTTTGTGAGTGTGAGTTTTTGTTGGGGGGGAGGAAGGTGAGTGTGAGTGTAGTTAACAAGAAAAACTGAAAATTCAAGAACTAAATGCTTCTATGAAAGTCAAACCATTGATTGTTTTATCTTATTTTATGTGCAAAGCAAATATGTTCATCAGGGTTTGAAATGCTAATTTAAATGTTTAACACAAGGTAATAAATTACCAAAAATTGTAGAAAAGGTTCGGTCCGGTTTTAAAAAACATCTAAATCCCAGGGTTTCGACTCGAATATATTGGTTCATAACTTTTTGCATCTTTTAAAAAATTTGCAGCATAGCTTTACTGGATTCATATCAATTCTTAGGAGAATTCCTATTCCAATTCTTAAAGAGAACCGAATCAATCCTGGTTAAAACAGCTTTAAAATTAGTGGCTCACAGTGGTTTTAGCCCAGGCTTGATTTGGATGAGATCAGGATCAATAACATTCATTTCATTTCTCGAAAGCGATTAGTTATCCTATTCAGGACTAACCAATTTACTCAATCAGTTAACAAAATGTAGTCGTTAATCGAATGCTGTTCATATCTGTCAGTAGCATATCATATAACATATTGTGGGGCTTGTAAATGTTCTTTTTTTTGTTTTTGAATTTGTAACTAACATCACTTCTAGGCATTTCAAACCCTGATCTCAACTACAAAACTTGTTTGGTTGCATTTAAAGTGTTTAAATGTGTATGTACTTGTGTGTGTGAGTTAGTTTTTGCTGCATTTGCTTCGCATTATAACAATAATCAATAAAATTTCATGTTTCATTTCGCAATTACTTGTTCCTTTACGCTTTCTGTATGTAATATATATTTAATTAGCAATTTGTTTATATTTACTAAATATATATATATTTATAGGGTAGACTATATAAATTTGTTGTTTTTTCTTTTTAGTTGTTTTAATTAAGCTGAGTGTGTAGACTCTGAGACTCTTTCGAACTAATCATTTAAAATTAGCTTTAATTTCTATATAGAGCCAACTTTTTGTTTCTAAGTGGGTGTGTGTGTGTGTGTGTGTTAGGGATCGGTCACTGGTTAAACAGTTACATTTGCAAGTTCTCTTCTTTCTTTCTGGGTGGGTTTGCGCAACATCCTAAACAGACTTTGATAGTTTTATGTAAGTGTGAGATTGTGTGTGTGGGTGTGTGTGTGTGTGTGTTAGTAAGTAATTGCATCAATTTACATGAAATAACTGCTAACATATGAGGCCGCTAAGATACCCAACACAGTCAAGCATATCAGTATCATGATCTTCTTTCGACGCGCTTTGCTCTGGTATTTGAGCGCCTTCTTTGTATCCTGAGTTGCTGTCTGCACATAGTCCATAGCATGCTCCACATGATACTCAATGCGATCGATCATCTCGCCCTGCGACTCCACCAGCATGGCCATGTCCATGAACATGTCGTGCAGCTCCTTGATCGATGTCTCCAGCTTCATAATATCCTGATGGCGCGCCTCAATATCGGCCAGCGTCTGTTTCGCCTGCTGCGTCTCCATTATGATGCCCTGGGTGAATACAGAGGAATTCCCCTCCTCCAGCATTTTCTCCAGCTCATCGTCGTTCGTCGGGCGTCCCGTAATCTCCAGCTGACGCTGTATTCTGCCCTTGCAGCGCTCCCGATAGTCGGTCTGGGTGCGATTGTATTCGGTCATCACCTCGACGAACTTCCTCGACAGGGTCGAGTGCTGTGTCTTGCGGATACGCAAATCGGCCGATGACTTGTTCTGCTGCTCCTCCTGTTCGATGTTCTGCTCGATGCTCTTGAGTTTGCCGCGCACACGATTCGCATTCTTCTTGATGTCGGCCATGAGATCCTCCAGCTCCTGTTTGGTCTTCTCGTCGGTTTGTGGGGCCGATAAGATGGCCGAATGTTTTTTCTTCACCTCCTCGACGTTGTCCTGGACTTTGTCGATCATGCCGCGTATTTCCTCCACCTGGGCAAAGAAATCATCCATGTACGAGTCATGGCCGTCGACATTGACGGCCACATCCTCGGATTCCTCATCGTCCGACTGGGCGGCATGCAAGGCGGCTAATCTGTCTTTCGTCATTTTCGGAAATTGTTGTTGTGTTGTGGATTAAATGCGTTTTCTCTTACCAAAAGCTCCCTTTACGTAAGCTTTTGTGATTAACAGTTTGCCGTTAATACATACGCGGGACTAAACTTTTTCGTTTGGTTATTGTTGTTTTTGGTTTTTTTTTCGTTTTGCAGCGTTTAGAGTCGCGTTGCTTAACTTGTTTGCACTTTTTCACTGTCTCGCGAGTTTCTCACACAATATATAAGACGTTTTTATTGATTTTTCTTGGCTTTTCGTGGCCGCAGAAACGATTTTCTTGCCGTTGGTTGCCCCGTTCGTTCTGCTCTTTTGTTGTTGCTGTTTTTGATTTTTTGGTTTAATATACTTTTACTTCACTTCCACTTTCATACTTCTGCGCTCTTTGCTTAATAATATTATGTTATTTCGTATTTAATGCGCTGGTGTTTTTGATTTTTCTTCTCTTTTGGTTCGCTTTATCGGCGCGCTTGCGAGAGCCGAGAGTATGAGAGCGGGCAGCCAAACAAACAATAACAAATTATAGTGACTCACTCAAGATTTTGTTCACAGAAATAGCGTTTAAATGTATATTTGTACATGTATATTTTGGATTTTTTTTATATTTATTTTGTTATTTCGCTTTTAGTTATTTTGTGTATTTTGGATATTTACTTCGACGCGATCTTTGTTGCAATTGCGCACGCACACACACACAGCTGCAAAGCTGCACTGCTCTCCTCTAGAGGAGGTAGGTGGGGGTCCAGTTTGTGATCGCTTGGTCAATGCAATTTGCATGTGGAACACGTTGCCTTTAAGTGCATAAGTGTGTGCGTGCCTGTCTGTGTTAAACGGTTTTTGGGCCTCCAATTACAGGACAGAGGGGGGGTGGAGAAACGCCGAAATCTCTTAAAATGGGCAAAAAAAAATCGATTTCTGCGCAAAGCTCCAATTCTGCTGGTTCTGCTTCTTCTAGCAACCACGAAGTGACTTTTTGGATGCTCGCGAGGGGGTATGAGAGGGGGGCGCGCGTTACGGTGGGCGTTTTTTGTTCGTACTCTGTTGTTTAGCTTATTTTATTTTCGTTATGTTGCGAGCACACACATACACTTTACTCGGGTGGGTGAGACGTCGTTAGTTCTCTCGCTCTCTCACTGATTACTGCCTTGGGTTACTTATTGTTTTCCTATTGTTTCACGCGCACATAGCTGAAAACAGACTCGACGCGTTGCTGGCTCTCGTCAATCTGAAACATGCGTCGCCATCCGGCACTTGCAAAACCCACAAAACCGGCCAGAGAAGCCTCTCGTTGGTGTGGATTGTATGGACAGTGCGCTGGCGCTCTCTCATTTGCTCTCCTCCCTCGCAATGCGTGCTTCAGCGTTTTTACAAACACCTTTTGTGTTTGTATTTCTCCTTGGAGTACGCCGGCACATGTGTGGGAATTTAACAATTTTTTTTAGTTTCAGCGTTCCTTTCTTACTTGCAAATTCACTTTCAGGTCTTGACTTCGCATTAGGTTAATTTGTTTAAATATTTAGATATCGGGGACGTTTGGTTGTTCATATTTTTCCCATGTTTGGGTGGTCTAGCTTGTCAATCATTTTTTGTTTATATTTTTTATGTAGAAACGACTTTAACGCCTAACAAAATGCACTAAAAAATACCAACGACTACAACAACAGCAACAACAACAACCAGAGCTTGTTTGTGGACTCCATCTGAAATGGTGGGGGCATAGTTATGAATGGGAACCCAAGTGGCAACAGTCACCATCGAAGTTAAAGCTGCATACAGATGTACCTATACAATTCGGGAGCGGCAAAATTGGGCTAAATGTATAAAAATAAACCCAATCAACAGGGCTGCAGTACTTTGAACTCTGCATGGGGATGACACTATACATATATCGATATAACAAATTCTTATCGATATTTAAGATTACCTTAAGCCGTAGTCGAAGGCAAAAGCCGGCAAAAGATCTTGGGCTATAATAAATATATTACAAAATAAAGGTTCATTCTGATTTTATTCCATCTTCATTTTTCTATAAAATAATTCAGCCTTGTTCTTAATTCCACTTCCACAAGAGTTTTTCGAAAGTGAAATGATTCGTGTTCTGGTAAAAGTAAACCTGTACAATTGATTTGCCTTTTGGCTAGTGAAATTTAAAGTAAACTAAAAATTTTCCATTAAAAAAATGTAACTCATTCGGATTCTGCAGACGGTGATTCCCAAAGGAATGCCATTTTTCATACAATATTTTTTTTCTTGTTTTTTCTAACACTTTTTTTTATGTTTTTTGAAGAATATCATGAAACCATCCATTCTCTGGGTTTTGGCATGCGCTTATGGGGAAAAAACCTGAGACATTTTTATTTGCGATGTGAAGTTAGTGTTCACAGCATTCTGAATTAAATGCGAAAATTTAAAAAACCGGAAGTGCCCGTATATGTATTTAAATTTTCAATCAAAGCCTTATTGTTTGTATCATTCATTATTTACTTTGAGAGGAGGATCGAGATAAAATAAAAATTATCCGAGTAACATTCGAAGAACAAATAGCTGCAAATTTGAAGCGGTAATGGAGGCAAAGGAAGTGTGTTCATTCGATCCTATCATTATTAATAAATATATAATTAAATCTGATTAAGCACTAAAAAAATTTGATCAAAATAAAATGTTACATAATCAAATATTTTTTGTTTAACTAACGTTTGCGAAATAAGTCACTTTATAAAGCTTGTGATCTGCTGCCAGAGCTTTGCAAATAATTTTTTCAATTCCCTTTTTATACCCTTGGAGAGGGTATTTTAAAATTGTCCAGATGTTTGTAGCATCTCAGACCACATAAAGTATATAAATTCTTGATCAGCTTGACGAGCTGAGTTGATATAGCCATGTCCGTCTGTCCGTCCGTCTGTTTCTATGCTATCTCCTCCGTCAGTTTTAAAGCTATCGCAACCAAACTTTGCACGAAGTCTTTTGGTACAAATACGCTGCACATTTGTCGGAACCGGCCGGATCGGATGATTATAGCATGTAGCTGCCATAGGAACGATCGGTTGAAAAAGTAGTTTTAGTGAAAAAAACTTTTTTGTTTTCAATGCTATCACTCCCAACCCTCGTATTTATAAGTATTCTATGATTTTACATAACTCCACCAAGATTTATGAAAATCGGACAACTATATAAAATATAGGTTTGAAAAAAAGTCTTAGTAAGAAAAACTTTTTTGTTTTCAATGCTACTGCTCCAAACTTGTTACTGATCAATCTTATATGCTACCACACAATTCTGACAAGTTTGATCCAAATCGGATGACTATCGCATATAGCTGCCATAGAAACGATCGGTCGAAAAACTAGTTTTAGTTAGAAAAACTTTTTTGTTTTTAATGCTATCGCTCCCAGCCCTCGGATTTATAATTTTTTATGATTTCTCATCATTTTACAGAGATTTATCAAAATCGGACAACTATATAGTATAGCTGCCATACAAAAGATAGGTCTGAAAAAAAGTCTTAGTGAGAAAAACATTTTTGTTTTCAATGCTATCGCTCACAAATTTTGTACAGATCAATATTATATACTACCACACAATTCCGTCAAGTATGATTCAAATCGGATGACTATAGCATATAGCTGCCATAGGAACGATCGGTCCAAAATGTAGTTCAAGAGAGAAAACTTTTTTTGATTTTTAATATCATGCTCCAAGGGTATATAAACTTCGGTAGAGCCAAAGTTAGCTTCCCTCTATTATTAAGTTGAAATTTCTTTTCACAGTCGAAAGAGTATATCCTATAAATTAAATAAATTTTTAAAACTTTTTAGATTTTTGAGATAATTATAATCATGACTGCAAACCTCTAAAATTTTGCAGAAGTTTCGGTCCTGGGTTTCGAACCCGTTGTAAAGTCTAAGGTTCGGTTCGCGAACCGGTTCTCGAAACCCCTAAACCCAAGGTTTTGGTTCGAACCTCGGTTCGCTTGAATATTAAAGAATAGTTTCGATATAAAAATACTAATTTCTTTAAGTAATATTCTATACTTTATATCTTCTAAGAGCTGTTCATCTATACTAGCTGTCATATCATAAAAAAACAAATTTAAGTGTTGAAAAGGCCTGTTCAAATGATACCTGAGTTGCTGTAACAGCAAGTATAGTCAGGACAATATTTTTAAATTCCCGGCTTTTTTCACCTTCCCAAAATTTGAAAACATTTGTCGATGTCGTTCTCTTGGACAAATGTCGATGGCATCTATACCATACTTTACAGATTTTGTTTCTAATAATAATTTGTTTTCTATTTCTTTCATAAACTTATCTTCTTCGCAATCCAACGTGGAGTCACTAAAAATTGAATTTTGAAAACTCTTATTAGGAATTTGATTTTAGAGCATCAGCATGTCTGTAATATCCAATGATGGAAACCCTACTAATGTCAAAAAAATCTTCTAGGTATTCTATTGATGAAAGCTTCATCACCTGCATTATAGTTGCATGGCCCCTGCCAGCATTTTATGAATTTTCTAATCACATTCGAGTCTTTTCCGACTCCTCTGTCTGATTAAAATGGTCAGAAATGCGACCGTTTTCTGATCTATTGATACTTTACTTTTGTCGGGAGAAAATGGTACCCTAGCCGACTCTCCATGAGGAGTGGTTTGAACCCCTTTATTCAGATCAGTTTCCACTTATTTTCGACTCTTTTGGGAGTTTTTTCGAGTCGTTTTTTAATGAGTCACTATTTGAGCAAATGCAAGTCTTTATTTAATCGCACATGAAACTAATCTAATTTTAATCATCAAAAGGGATCGAATAAGACTCGTCAGGGGTGATTCTTGTTAAAATGATCTTCCAAGTGCTGGGTGGGCATTTTCTGCTCTACAGTTGTCATTTAAAAAATCTCCTGCTTGAATTGGCTGGTTGATATCGCCTGCTTTATATTCGCTGCTTAACCGACGGTGAAATCTGACCTAGAGAAAAGTCGAAGGACTAGTGATTCACTTCTTTGCTCAAACTTTAGAACCGCTCAGATTCCGTCTTTCATTTCTTCGGCATCCGTAATTTCCGCTAAGACTAACTAACTCTAAAAAAAATATTTTTCGAAAAAATGGTTTTTTCCAAATTCGGGGGCGGGTTCAGGTTCGAGGATTCAATAAATAAAAAATTTTCCCATACATGTAAACCTCTTTCTCTTACCATCTCGAGATCTGGTTCGGACGGACAGACGGAAATGGCTATATCGACTCGCTGTTGATGCCGAACAAGAATATATATTCTTTATAGGGTCGAAATGATTCCGTCTCCCTGTTACATACTGTTTGCAGCAAACTTGATATTATAATAAAAAACAACATAACCAATTTGGTATTTTATTCAGCAATTTTCGTTATTCCTCATCGCTACTTTCACTTGAATTAGAGTACTCCTCTTGAACTTCAGGTACATTTTCTAAGAGATCTAAAGCTGATTTGAATAATTTTTTTCCTGTCTCTTGAAATGCCTCGATACAAGAGGATCCGAGGTAATGAACATCGAGGTTGCACTTTTCCCGACTGCATTTCTCGAAAAACGTTCTCGGGAAAGCTTGAAATCTTTGTTTCGTGCTTCCTGGGCCTCCTTTTAGTTTTTTGACCTTTTTCCTTTAAAAATTAAAAAAAAAATATTAAATTTTTTTTATGAAAATTTTCTTTATACTAATGAACTAAGCATAGTCAAAAGTAATACTTCCAATCGCCACATATCCGCATAAAAGTTTCATATTTATGAAAAACGATTGCGAACATACAATAAAATGCCTTATTTTATGAATTCCTTAAAGTCGAGTTCGAAAGGTGAACTTTAAATGCGTCTATTTTTTTATTTTTTTTTTGTGGAGGCGGAGGTGGGCGTGGGAAAAATTTGAAATAAAACTTGATCTGCGTGCAGACAATAGGAGTCTAAATTTAAATTTTGGTGGCTCTAGCTATTCTAATCTCCGAGATCAAGGTGATCATACAGACAGACGGAAGTGGCTATATCGACTCGGGGTTTGATTCTGATCAAAAATATATATATATAAATATATGGTCGGAAATGATTCCTTCTGCCTGTTATATACATTTGCACAACTTTAGTGTTCCCTTTTTACTCTACTAGTAACGGGTATCAAAAGCGCGTTCAAATGTCAACCACTTCCTCGGCACAAAGTTGTCCGTATACACTTTGCTGAGATGCATAAGTTTCGGGACTTAGAGCGCGAGCACACATCAGGCTGAAAGATGTACTGACGGCAGAACTTGAGGCTTATTTTGACAAATAACCACGCTTCGTGCACAACCAGCACTGATTTGATCTTTAAAATTCAGTTGAGCAGAATATCATCTCTAGTGATGAACACAAATTAAATTTAGATGGCCCAGATGGGTATCAATATTATTATTTGTTTATAAAGAACCCAAAGCAAGCAAGCAAGAGTGTCATGCAATTTTCAAGGAGGTTTGCTCATGGCCCACCATCCCAGTCCCCAGACTGCAATTGGCTTTGATGGAAAAAGTCCAATATTCTTTGTAACACATAAAATGAACTTGGAGAAATATTTTGAACTGTTAGACGAAGCTCTTGTTAATTTTCGGGGTGAGTATTTCATTACAACAGGACAATGCTGCTATTCACGAAAGTCTTTATGCATGGAGAGACACCTTAAAAGAACTTAAAGAATCAATTATCGCAGAGTGGGCCAAATTGGATACATCAATTCTTTGAAACTTAATTAATTCAATGCCAGGACGTATATTGAAGGTTATGAACAGTAAAGGATTTATATCAAGGACTCTATGATTGTAAGGCGATTTATTTCGCACACGTTATTTCATATAAAATCATATGTCTAGCACGCTGTTTTTCATGCCATCCTAAATGGGTGCTTCCGACTAGGTATACCCACAAAATACAAATAAATCATAGTTCTTTGGTCTATTTAAGAGGGGATTCTCCGTATAAAAATGTTTTTTTTTTAGAAATTTTTGAAATTTAAAATACAGGGTGGTCCATCTAGTGCTTGGAATTTGAACTATTCATAACATGACTTTAAAAACGTCAAATATCATTCGGAAAGCGACTAATATAATATTTAGTAAAAACTTTGACATTTAATTTTGAAGAAAGTTGGGATATATTAAAAACATATTTCCTCGACTGTCCTCGACTCAAACTGTGTGAAATTTGAAAAAGAAAAACATTTAACAAAAAATATGTTCCGAAACCTGAATTTGTGGATCAATTCGTGAAGCGAGGTCGTGAAACTGGAATGTTGGTGGATAAACCAAACCGTGTACGTACTCGTCCGGTGCGCTCGACCGAAAACGTTGCCAAGTCAGCCGTGGTGATCATTTGACCGAAATTGGTTTTCATAAACAAATGACATGAACCAACCTTTTCAATAAATGTTCAACCTTTGAAAAATATCGAGCCTTTTTTATAGCAAAATGCCAAAAATTGTGGCTCTATCTGTTACAGTCTCTGAGATCGACGCGTTCATACAGACAGACGGACGGACGGACAGACGGACATGGCTAAATCGACTCGGCTGTTGATGCTGATCAAGAATATATATACTTTATGGGGTCGGAGGTGCTTCCTTCTGGCTGTTACATACATTTGCACAACTTCATGATCCCCTTTTTCCCATTTTTAATGAGAACAGGGTATAAAAAGCCTCTATCTTTAACCATCTCTGAGATCTGTTTGTTCATACGGACGGATGGACAGACGGACGGACAGACAGACAGACGGACATGGCTATATCGACTCGGCTGCTGATGCTGATCAAGAATATATATACTTTACAGGGTCGGAAATGATTCCTTCTCCCTGTTACATACTTTTCCACAAACTTAATATACTCTATGTACCATCGGTACAGAGTATTAAAGAAATAGAGGGAAGCTAACTTCGGCTCTATTGAAGTTTATATACCCTTGGAGCATATATCATGCTGCCATGGCTACACGATATATTCATCCAATATTGATCAAATTCTCCAAAATTGTGTTGGAACAGATAACGTTCATATCAGGAAAGTATAAAGACGCTACCATTGAAAACAAAAAAGTTTTTCTCACTAAAACTAGTTTTTCGACCGATCGTTCCTATGACAGCTATATGCTATAGTAAACCGATTCGGATCAACCTTGACAGAATTGTGTGGTAGTATTATAATATGGATCTGTACAAAGATTGGGAGCGATAGGGTTGAAAACAAAAAAGTTTTCCTCGCTAAAACTAGTTTTTCAACCGATCGTTCCTATTGCAGCTATATGCTATAGTCATATAATCCGGCCGGTTCCGACAAATGTGCAGCGTATTTGTTCCAAAAGACTTCGTGCAAAGTTTGGTTAAGATAGCTTTAAAACTGACGGAGGAGATAGCATAGAAACAGACGGACAGACGGACATGGCTATATCAACTCAGCTCGTCATGCTGATCAAGAATATATACTTTATGTGGTCGGAGATGCTTCCTTCTGTACGTTACAAACATCCGGACAATTTCAATATACCCTCTCCAAGGGTATAAAAACAATACTTATATCCAATAGCTGATATTTCACAATTATCCTTTGATCATAAAAGTAATTCAGCATAAATTTCACGTGAAGTTCAGAACACAAACACAAAAAGGTTTCGGGACTGATAGTAAGTGAAATTGAAAACAAGGCTGATATAGCTTTTTAAAAGGACAGCAAAAGGGTTGATGCCATATTTAATGATTATGTTCCATACTTGTTGGGTAATTTTTAAAGATGGGCAGTTATTTAATGAGGTAACACTTATCGATACTTTTACAACGACTTACATCTCGAATAGTTTGAGCGCCGCATATTAACACTGGCAAAAGAACGCGATCGGATTCAAATCGCGAGTTGGCATGGTTCCCCGGGTAAAATTCTTTATCAAGATTCTAGTTCTCACTTACCGGATACTTTGTCTGCAGCACTATGCCGCATATCTCGTCCCCCACCAGGAATTGCTCGCCCAGCATCGCCATGCACACATTCTCCCAGGCCCGTTCGATTTTGTTTTTGCGCAATCGAATCACCCACTGGCCGCCTTTGCTATTCGCCGGATCCTCCCACATCGGTTTGATGCCCTGTTTAAATAGGCTCAGCTCCCGATACGGCTTGAGAGCCGTGGGCCGTATGAGATGCGAGTAGAGGGACCACCACTGCTGCACGCTGGCGCATCTGCCCACCACATGCAGCGATTTACTATAGTCGGTGGCCGCGCGTTGGGTCCCTTTGCGCGAGAACCACAGGCAGTATGTGTGCTGCAGGCGGTTTTCGTTGGGGCCGACCTCGAGTGGTGGCAATTTGTCCACATCTATGTCATTCTCCACGTCGCTGTCATCGCTGTCGACAAGGTCTGGCCAGATTTTCCTGCAACGTGAAGGCATAACAGTTACTTGATAGGAATGTCAAGGTATAGATATCAAATGAATTCGTAGGAATGTGACATTCAGTTTGGAAACCTTCAAGCTAAAACAACCCTTTCTCTCTCTGTCTGAGCAAAATTCTGTAAATTCGAGAAAAATGAAGCTGTCCATACGTACACTAGACCAGAAAACTTTTAACGTGGAGATCGGCGAGGCCCAGAAGGTCTTGGAATTGAAACAGGTGTTGGTGGACATGGCAGGGACTGCGTTGTCCGCGGAGAAGTTGCAATTGATCTATGCAGGACGCATCATGGAGGATGACTTACTTTTGAGTCACTACAACATAGAGGACGGCAAGTTTATCGTAATGATGGGCAAAAAGAACTTCGTAGAAGTAAAGCAGGTCAAGGAAGAAGAGCCAGTGCCGCCCACACCACCCATCTCGGTGGTGCCCAGTGAGCAGAGCCCGGCATTTGCTGATTCTGCTCCTGCTCCCACTTCGGTTGCCGATGAGCAGCGTGTGAGGGATCTCGTTAGCATGGGATATGGCGAGACCGAAGTGCGTGCTGCTCTTAGGGCCAGCTTCAATCATCCGGAGCGTGCCATTGAGTATCTCATCAATGGCATTCCCGCTCAGGCTGTCATTACAGATCTGCACCAGCCCAGGGCCGCAGGTTCAGATATAGCCGAAAATCTGGTTCCCCTGGTGACTGATCCCCGATTCGAGCAGGTCCGCGATATGATACGAACGAATCCCGAACTGCTCGAGGTGGTTCTCGCACGCCTGAGGGAATCTGATCCGGCCACCTTCGAGACTATACGCACTCATCAGCGGGAGTTCCTGGCCCTGCTAAATAGCGACAGTGCCGATGGTGATGCCAGTGAGCCAAACGAGACCGTCCACAATCACTTGCAGGTGACTCTTACCTCGGAGGAGGCGGCTGCTGTGGAGCGGTTGACAGCATTGGGCTTCCGACGCGAGATGGCTGTGCAGGTGTATTTGGCCTGCGATAAGAACGAAGAGCAGGCCGCTGACATACTCTTCCGTCAGTCCGAAGAGGATAACCAATAATAAAGCTTGCCAAAAGGCGACCAATCGATGGGGGTGAAAAAGTTTTATAAGAGACATAACCTAACAATGCCAAGGGGATGTAGATGGAGTTGGATGGGCCTATATACATAACTCCAACTGCTGGGCCCCGCACTTACGATTCGTATTGTTTGGTGGCCACTTTTTCCATGCTCATCCTTGTGGTAGTTGCGGTTGTTGTTGCGATGGTTAGTGTTGCTGCTGCTGCTCTGCCCTCTGCCTGCGTTGCGTCGGCCACCAAGTCTTTTACCGCTAGTTTTAATGTTACTAGCTTATTGCAAATTTCGTCCGTTTCTTTTACAATCTTAACTCCTTTGCAGCCTGTATGTGAGTGTGTGTTTGTGTGTGTGAGCCTTGGTGCGTGCGTTTGTGTGTGCGCAAGTGAGTTCTTCCACCAGCACAACGTAGTTAGTTCGTGGGCCGCCACTCTAGGGGAGCTAGCGTATTCGTCTTGCTGATTAACAATTTACAATTATTTTGTTGTTTTAGTATCCTTTTCCTTGCGAATTGCTACGGCTGATTTTATATTCTTTTATCAGATTCGTTTTGTTAGCTCCACTCTTCTGCTGCGCTGCAGTTTGACGTTTCTTTTTGTACACAACATGCGTCCAATTGCCATCCACTTGCATTCCACATTCCACGCGGCGCTGTCAGAAATAAGTGTTGCAAAGTGTATTTTGGCTTTTTAATAGTTATTTTAAAAGAGTGAAAATAAAGGAAAAATATTGGCAAAGTGGCATATAGTAGGAAGTAATAGTACGATTCATGAAACTGTTGCAGATTCCATAATCAGCAAGTTCCTTCGAACTCCAAAATCGACAATTGGTACACATTTTCTTTTGCTTCTGGGCATCAAATAACCAATTCATAAACATTTTTTTTAATTGCACCTCACAATTATAGGTGCAGGTCAACGAATAACGTAATCACTTTTTTGCCATGGTCTTAAATTCGAAAAGCTTTCTTTTAAACAAAGAATAAATAGCTTTCTTTTAACAAAGAATAAAAAGCACATAATTTCATTAGTGGTACTCCTGAAGGTGATTTGCTTCCGATTTGATTTCGCGAAACAGCTGATCACAGCTTCAAGGCTGATTTCGTGAAATCAATTAGTATGACCTTACTTTCCTTACATTTTCTGGCCACACTGCTCACTTTGTACGGAGCAGCTGTGATCAGCTGTTTCGCGAAATCAGAAATCACTATCAGGAACACCTCTTTAGATAAAAAAAAAACCTCTTCCAGCTACTTCTAGCTATTTTCTGATGCCTATCTAGCTTGCTGAGGCCGTTGGCAGCACTGGTTCATCTCTATAGCAGTTGCTCTCTGTGTTATTGTTATCGAAAATGGGCAGCGAGAAAAAGGCCAAGAAAAAACATAAACAAAAGCGAAAGGAACACAAGGAAAAGGCCAAAAAATGCAAAAAACATCATAAAAAACGTGTTAAGGAACAAAGGGAGGCCCCTGCCCCAGTTGGTCAATCTCCTCCAACTGCTGCGGATGTCGGCAACGAAGAGGAGGACTTCGCCATACCAATAGGTCCGTTCAGATACATAATCGACCGGCTGTCCAAAATAATAGCTCCTCCTGGGTCTGTGTTCTTTTATTTAAGCGCTGATGAACAGCAAATCCCACGCTCCAGAGACTCCCGAAGAATATCAGCGTCGCCAGAGTCAGATACGTCGTGAGGTGGATCCGGTTACTGGACGCACGCGCCTTATCAAGGGCGACAGCGAAATACTCGAGGAAATTGTGAGTAAGGAACGCCACTCGGAAATCAATAAAAAGGCAACTCGGGGCGATGGCAATTACTATGAATCGCGGTCTCTCGACGCAGCTCGTCGCAAGCAGCCAAAGTAAAACGGAAATTGGATTTAAATCTTTTCGTTCTTTTTTTGTCTTGTATGGTAATAATTAATAGCTTAAATAAACAAATGCTAGCTTGGACTATATATACAATAATAGTTAAAAATGTGCGTTTCCCGCCTAGTACAGCTGGTGAAAGAAGGTGGTGCTGCCGTCCTGCCAGGCGGGATCATCGCTAACCTTGGCCCGGCACATGGGACAGGTTTGCTCGCGCTTAAACCAAGTCTGCACACACTCATCACAGAAGATATGACCGCACTCTAGGATTATGGGTGTGTTGTACGAGTCATGGCAAATGGGACACACAGAGCCCGCGGCATCCAGCTCATCTTTTGTGGGCGGGCGCTCAGAGTCCTGACGGGGAAAAAAGAGCTCAAACTATTTATTACCTTTGGTTAAGCAAACTCTCACACTTACGATATTCCGTCTAAAGGTGACGATGGCTTTTTTCAAGGACTTTCCACGCTCCAGAAGCTCAAAGATCTTCGCACCAAGGTACAGGGATGAGAACAGACCTCCGGAGATGATCTCCAGGCCCGAATAGGACTCGTAGAGAAACAGGAACCATTGTGTAATGGGCGTCAATGCGCGGTAGAACTGTGAGAGGTATTCAACCAATACGTAGAGGCGTGCCTACAACAAAATGGTGGGGAAAAGATTTTAATTATGGGTAAATAATACAGTTAAAAATAAGGTTAAACAAGTTGTCCAGCCGAATTGAAGGTTCATTAAAATAAATCCACTAAAATACGATGTTAATTGAAACCAAGCCCAAACCACGACTCAATTCTATCTAGATGGGAAAACCAATAATCTTGAATACTAAAACAAAACCAAGCGCAAATGGTCTCATTCTGAAGACCTGTGTAATCAGAAATCACACTAAGAATGGATGAAAGGACTGGTAAAAGATTCCTTCTATAATAAAGCTGAGGATTCACTTTGTCTAATTTCCATTAACCAAAGAAAATATGTGACAAGATTCTATTAATCAATTTTGTAGAAAAAGGTTTCTTGACTAATTGGGGCGAATGGCAACAGATTTTTGGAATGTAGAAAATTGGCGAATAAATGTATAGAAGGCCTTGTCAAAAATATATTCCCGAGTTGTTTTAATCAAAATTGTAATTAATTCTGAATATCATCCGGAACGCAAATCGGTTCCGAACCGCTTTTTTTGCACTCGTAACTGGAACGAGAGTGTGCTTTGAAATATGATGAAGCGAACCAAAACCGAGTTTTAAAATAGGTGATCTAAATCACAGCAATTTGTTGTTGCTAAAAACACCAATCTTATTAAATTTGCTAAGGACCCACAATTTGAAAAAGCCAAGTTTTAAACTTACAACTTAAAGATATTTGCTCTGAAAGTTCCAAGGATATTAAAGAGCTTTTTATCTCTAATCGAGGCTGGCTTGAAATAGAAAATATATGTGAGGTATACATACGATATTAAATTAAAATTAACAAAAAAGCCAAGCTAACTTCGTCTGTGCCAAATTATAAAAAATTATATAAAAACCTTTAAAATGCTGATTTTGAAATATCAGAGCTTCTAAGCCCCAACACTGAAATAAAAAAAAAAACTTTTGTATGTATGTAAAAATAAAAATGTACGTTTTATGTTATTGTTTTTTAATGTTAATTATTTTTTTGTTAAATTAACACAGGCTCCCTGAAGAAGGCGCGACAAGCCGCTGAAACCTATCGTCATCAGATTTCCAGCAAATTTTACGAATCTATTACAAAATTTACAAAAAAGTTTTTCCCACTAAGACCAATTTTCCGACCCATGCGCACTGGTCCAAATGTCAAAAATATTGGCAGAAATTAGAAAAATGTAGTTACAGACCTGAAACTTGGTACACTTTATGGTCATAGCATATGTGATGCCTGAGAAAAAATTTAAACCGATCGGACCACGCCCTCTCTGCCGCCCCATACAGACCAATGTCTTTGAATACAATAATTTCTAAAATACCTCCGATAAATCTTAAATGTAAATATAATTTTTTTAATAAACAATCAATCAAGCTAGTCTACGCTTTAAGCGAGAGCTCCCTTAATTGCATAATTGTGGGCGTCCTTTAAGAGCGAAGACCATTTAAAACAACAATTTTTTTATTCCATTCGTTTTTTTTCTAACGTAAATAGCATAACTAAAATAAAAAATTCGCGAAAGTACAAAAAAACGAGACAGTCAAAGCTAACTTCGTCTGTACCGAAGTTTTGATACACTTGAAATAGCTAAAAACATGACATATTACCCATGACCGTGTTTGAGAGCGATAATATTGAGAACAAACCAGTTTTTCTCACTAAAACCCATTTTCCGAACGAACATTGGTTTGGCAGCTACAAGAAGTAGTCATCCGATCCGGTCGGTTCCGACATATTAGCAGCGTGCAGTAAAAAGAAGACTCTGTGCAAAGTTTTAGCTCGATAGCTCCAAAACTGAGGAACTAGTTTGCGTAGAAACAGACAGACGGACAGACGGACGGACAAAGCTTAAACGACTCAGCTCGTCATGCTGATCAAAAATATATATACTTTATGTGGTCGGAGATGATTCCTTCTATGCGTTACAAACTTCTGGGCAAAATTATAATACACTTTTCAAGTGTATAAAAAGGTTAAGTTGGTTTTTAGAGCTGTACTAATTTGTACTAATTTTTTTGACATATAAAAAAAATTTTGTAAGCACTCTATTTCTTTGATGTGATCGAATGGCGCACAACCTCCAAAAATTTTGGAACTCTGACGAAGACAGCTACAAAAAGCGAAAAGTGAGTATTGTATTTGCAATCGAGATGCAAGCCAACTTTGATGCTGCATTTTGCATTTTGAATAAACATTGAAAAAAATGTGTTTTTTTACGCGTATCTGTGTTTTCGATAGCATTTCTGGGGCAAAATTATTAATTTTCTTCTGGAAAAAAAAGATTATTATTAGTATTATCGTATTATGTACATTAGACCGAACTTTTCTCCATACGATTTTCAACATGTGACGATCTTTGCACAATATGGCTCAAAAAAATTCTGTATTTTATAGAAAATTTATCAAAAATCCAAAATCAGATATATGGAGGTTCGATGGCCTCGAGAAGGCCTTTAAAGTTTCAACTTCTCCTTAATTTATTTTTGAATTGCCAATGTTGACAGAGACATTTTACAAAAGTGTCGAACAAATAAATTAAATACTTCATGTTAAATTATATGTTCAATGGTGTTGTGATAAGCACTCTGGACTTTGAATCCGGCGAACCGAGTTCAATTCTCGGTAGAACCTTAACATTTTTTTTTTTAAATAACTAAATTTTTAGTAAACACACTGTTTATATAATCCACAAGTGCATAGTTAAATATGCCATTAATATTTTTCCATTACAATACATATTTTTGTGTAGTTTGAAGCCAATAAGGATATGCCATAATCAGCAATAATCATCAATTTGGTGCCGTCCGCTTGTGTTGCTGAATCAATTAACACGACATGTTAAAATATATTTTTTTTACAATTTCCAAAAAAATTTCGTCTGCCTACTATGACGATTCTAGCAGCTCAATAACAAAATTAAGGGGAAATTGGAACTTTTAAAGCCATCTCAATATATCTGATTTTGGATTTTTGATAAATTTTCTATAAAATATACAGAATTTTTTGAGCCATGTTGTGCAAAGAACTAGACAAAAAATTACTTTTCATATAAGGCAGGTACGGTCTAATGTACATATTGAAGAATAATACAGCGTTTAAAGTTCCGTCAATCCAACATACTTTTATTCCACGGAACACAACAAGTTTAAGGTTAGAATTGCTAAAAACATCACTTTACAAAAACAAATATAAACAAAGGCAAATCACGTAAAACAAGGAATGCATGATAACACTTATACGCATAGAGTGTACGCATCAGTGTACGCATAGAAACAGTGGAGCTGAAAAAACTTTGCGATTACCGTTTGAAAGAACGTTAAAAATGAGAGAAAATAAGTGACAAACATCAACACTCTCAGTGCAAAAATTAACCGTTATGTTCAGTGGCGTAGATAGCTTTTTGCAATGGGGGGTGATGAATTTCTGATTTTTTTTTCATTTTTATTTTTTGTTATCGGTAATAGTCTAGTATTCCGGCCTTCTATCAGAAAATTAAAAAAAAAATAGTCTTTCGATAGAACGCGAATTTTTAAGAATTTTCATTAAAAAAATTTTGGATTTCATCTATGGTTTCTTTTTAAAAGAATTTAAAAATGCAGGTTTTGTATAATACAAAAGTATATAAAAGCTTTTCGTCAAATCTCAAATAAATATATTGAAACGACATAAGGTTATTAGTTGCCTAATATAAGTCACCCTTAGCTCAAAAAATTCCTTTGATGGACCGCGTACTATCAAGAACTAACATGCAATAAAGTTTTGGCGATCAGCCATGGTTTCTTTTTTAATCTTTATCTTTAAGTCAAAATTTGAAAATTTTAATTCGAGCTCAAATGCTTTTTATTGTCTAAAATATGTTTGAAGTGCGGGGCAGATTAAGTGGTCATAAAAAGGATGATTCATAAAATAATTTCTGGTTAAAAAGGGTTTTTCAAAAACTCACACCCACACAAATCGTAAAAATGATCTCGCTGGAAGTTAAAGAGCGGACTGACACGTTTGACCGCAGATAAGAGCAATATTTCAAAAAAATTTACATGTGTGTGCTTAACGACCTTTATGATAACACTAGTTTACAAAAATAAAAAAAATAAATGACCCATTTCAACTGAAATATTTTTGTAGTTTCTTGTTTATTGTATTCAAACAACTAAGCCGATTTAAAAATAATGTTCTACGCAATTACTGGCAGTTCAATTGCCTTTCGATTCATATCTTGCTTGACTCTATCTGACAATTATGAAGTCAGATATGGCTTAAAATGTAAGAGCACCTACCGAAAAAGTTAAAAAAAAGTCATATTTCAAAAACGGAGCCATGAAAAAATTTTTGAATTCGATGTTTAAGATCACCATTCCAAACTACACAAAAAAAAAATTTTAGTAGAAATGGGTCTTTTTGGCTGTAAACTAGTGTAATCAAACCATCGACATTACGCTGGCTCTAGGTCTCGTTATTTTTGCACATAACTTCAAAAAGCAGAAACACAGCACACCACAAAGGAGGCTAGGTGGTCATACAGCTGTTTCATTGGTACCTCTACCAAATCTTCAGTGACCTGTGCCTACATGGACTGGTCCCAACGACTCTTCCTCCATGCCGGAGCTGCCATAATCGTTTGGGAATTCCTAAACGACTTGACAGCAAAAATTTTACAAATTCCGTTTCCACAATTTTTGTCAAATATTTCCAAAATTTTTCAACTAATGTGTCAAGGAAAAATAATTTTGAAGCAAAGTATGGGAAAAAAAGCGCCGCAGTCCAATAAAATGTTTTTAAATCGACAGATTTTAAAAGTATTTATACACAATCCGCTAAAACAATAAACATTCAACTCGTGTTAACTTCCCACAGGAAAAAATTTGCCCACATTTTTATAAAAGTTTGGCTTATGTTTTAATAAATTTAGGGAATTTTCGGGCCAAATTTGATCAACTTATTTACGTAGGAAACAATAATTTGTGAGTTTAGCTGCCTCTAGGTCGGAAAAAGTTGCGCTTGTTCACAACTGTAAACAACTTATGCATTACACATCAAAAACAGCTGGTTGCCTATACGGTATCGTTTCATCCTCCCTTGGAAACAATAGTTTTAGATTTAAGTCGTGCAAAATCTGCGATGATGGCTATTTTGCCAAGCTTTCGTCAAAATTTGGGCAAATTATTTGCCTGTGAGACCTTAGCTAGGAAAATGGGAATGGAATTCAATTTTGTTATTAAAGCCTCGTACGCAGAAAGACAGAAATTTCCTCTCGTCACAGTATTTCAAATAATTGGAAACACCTTGGCTTTGCTTTGATGCTCATGTGCTGTTAGAAAGTGTATCTATCTATGTAAAATACTGTGACGTCTGTCATTCTGCGTACTAGGCTTAATTCATCGCTAGACAGCGGATTTTGCATATTTTAAAACAGATTTTAATCCCAGTAGGTCAAAATAGTGTACTCAAAATGACAACAAATTTGTTTAAAAATTTAATCCCCAATAGTTTTAAAATATGCAAAATCCGCTGTCTAGTCATCACAAAATTGTTACTTTTATTATTTATTTGACATCGGACGAATAGCATAAATAATAGCATTAAAACATTCCTATTTTTTATAAAACCAGAATTTTTCCAATTTCATTTAAAAAGAAAACATGTATGTAAAAAACATAAACCCTGCGATTGTTTTCCATGAAAATTCTTTATAAATCGCAATCAATCGAATGAAATTTTTAACAAGTTTCTGAGAGAAGGTAGGAATTAGTATTCCTTACTGTAACCTTATCTTATTTATTAAATTATTTATTTTAAAAAATTAGGTCAAGTTTTTATATTATATGCTTTGTTCATCTTCGATTTCGTCCCTTGTAATTCCGATTTGTAAACTCAATGGGGGGGATTGATCATCTTAATCACCCCCCTATCTACGCCACTGGTTATGTTTCATTTTCGATTTGCGCAAGGTGCATAACTATAGCCGCGCTTCACTTAATTAAATAAACTATAGAAAAATGTTAAATAATTAATTTATTTGTATTCACTTTAACAATGAGTGTAACCTCCTTTGGCACTAATTAATTCATATATGCATACATCTTAAGTTTTTTAAATCACAAAAAAAAGATTTTTTTCCACAAAAAATTTTTTTTTTTTTTTCCTTCTTATTAATTTTTTTTTGTTTTTTTTTTTTTAAAAACTCCGGAAAAATAAATACAAATTTTTTTTCAATTATTTTAAAGTGTGGGGCACGGGGGTCTTCCAAAAACCGAACATTAGTGTCTTGTGTTGCGTGCATTAGTGCGTTGTTCTTTTCGAAAATGACCTTTTAACGCGAAGAGAAGGCCACGTACTCTCTGGAGTTCAGAAGAGTGCTTGGAAATGCCAGCTCCAAGCATCGACACTCGCAGAACACAGCATAAATCATCAATGATCCTCCTCCAAAAATTTCTCTTAGAAAAGTACAGATGTTCCTTCCTCAAATCCCTCCAATGGTGCGAAAACCCATCAGGAAAATCTAAATTATACTTTTTCTCATCCGAGAAAATGATCTGGAAAGATAAATTAGTATTTGCGTTGCTCTATAAAATCTTCTTATTTTTGCCCAGACAGTTCCCATGTTATCTCTGGCGAATTTCATCCGGGCTTCTTTATGGCGATCCAGTAACCTTGCAGACATCTTCAATTTTTGTCGCACTATGTTTTCAGACTTCTTTAAAGAACGTGCAACGGTCCAGCGACTCACTTTTATGCCACATTCAGCCGCTAATTCATTAGCAGTCTTTAATGAATAAGTTCCAGCATTCACTAATCGGCGCTGGTCACACTGATTTGTCTTCGGCTTACGTCCTCCGGTTTCTTTTTTCATATTCATTTTTTTTCCTAAATATTTCGCACAACTTTGTCGGATCGTCCAATTTTTCGGACAATTTCACGAAATGAGCAATTCTCACTTTTGAGCGCCAAAATTTGGCCTTTCTCGACATCTGACAGCACTGGCCCACTTGGCATATTTACAAATCCATTACTAATAGTTACTCAACCAAGTGTACGCAAATAAAATCGCAGCCAGCAAACACAGAATACGAAAATTAGACTGTGCGGCTAAAGTTATGCACCTCGCGCAAATCGAAAATGAAACAACGGTTAATTTTTGCACTGAAAGTGTTGATGTTTTTCAATTATTTTCTCTCGTTTTTAACGTTCTTTCAAACGGTAATCGCCAAGTTTTTCCAGCTCCACTGTTTCTATGCGTACACTGAAAAATCAACGTGCGGCTATAGTTTTGCACCAGAGTTCATACATACCCTTAACATTGTTTTCCGTTTTGATTTACTTCAATATTCGACGTAGATTTTATTACAATGTGCAACTTTTTTAAGGTCATTTTCTAATTACGACTTCGGAACGATATATTTTTTAAGAGCATACCGAAACTAAAAAAATCCCCAAAGGACTTGGCCCTATTACATCGTAAAGGTGCTTTTTTTTATGCTTTGCATACTTGTGGCATACAAAACTATACCGATGTGTTCCAGAAATCTCTAGGGATTTAGGGGTCAGTTGTTTTTGAAAACAACCAATCCAAATGTCGGTGTTCCACAAATGTCGGAGATTTAATTTTGTTTTGGTTGCCATTTCAGGGTTGTTGACTTTCAAACAATTTGCATAAATGTTGGATTCAAATTATTTTTTTTTATTACCCCAAAAAAAGACAGCGTTGTGGGTCCCCCCCAGTTCCAAACTAAAACATACTTTTTAAGCCGTTTATACCCCTTTTGGGGGGTTAGGGGCCTACGGACATCCGAAGTTCGTAATTTAGCTAACTTTCCCTATCTTTCGTCGCCGTGGAACGTTTCTAAACCAACAGGCCACATTGCTCCATCATCTGTATTTTGTTTTAAAGCATGTTATTTTTTGTAGATGCTCGGCCACTTCTCCCCAAGCCTTGTTCACAAAATTTAAGTCCGAATGGTTGGGGTGGAAAGATCACAAATGACATTCCGCTCCCAAAATTAAAGACATTTTTTCGCCAGAAAAAATAATTCAAAACAACTATTTCGCTCTTGTTTTCTGCCATGTTTTTTATACTGTATTTTTTCAAATTACTTTAGCTGAAAGCACTCAGTCGGTGCAGGTGAAGCAGAGGAAGTTACTGGTGCTTCTGAATGCTGCGTCTGTGCCAAGCATAATAAGGCCCACAGCCAATTTAAATAGTTCCAAATGTGCTGTTAAGTGCAACATTGTTCTTAAATGTAACATTCAACTTGCACCCAATGCAAAAGTTCAAGAGGCGAAGTTGTAACTTCGTTCTTCTCTCAATTTTTGTATGAAACTTCTCGCAACTTTGATGTCCGTATGGGGCTTAAGCTAAGACGCTCGAAATTTTGTCGGATCCGAAATTGTTTGAAAAATGAAGTGCGACCAGGCAACAGCAAAAAATTCAGCTGATGCACAATGGTCCCAAAGTCGATTTATTTGGCATAAAGGCCTATACTCAGATGAGATAAATTTTTAGTTTGGTACGATATTTCACATGAATAGAAACAATTTCATACAAATAAGCTGCCTTTTCAAACGTATTCAGATTTCAAAGTTGTATAAAATTGTGTAAAAGGTAAAATTGGCTATAGAGCTCCTCCAACGGGGCCAAGCCAAGCTTCTCTCAATCTCTTGGCGTGTGTGATTTAAATTTTTCGCACAAGAGAAAGGGACCTACAGTTTAACGCCGGATCCGAACGGCAAAGTTTGAGAAATTGCTTTTTCATGGCTAGTTACTTCACAGCTGGCGCCAATAGCTGGGTGAAGGGTGACCGTATTGTAAAAGCTAGTTTCTAAAGAAAGAAAAAAAACTTTTATTATTAGATGTTTAGAGGCGGGATCGAACCCACGACCCCCCCGCCCAGCAGTCCAGCACACTAACCACTGGGCCACAGACGGCAAATTGTGTCTATTCATGTGAAATATCGTACCAAACTAAAAATTTATCTTATCTGAGCATAGGCCTTTTTAAGTCAAAAATAAAAATTGCCATTTGTGGAAAAAACGATTTATTTTCTAAAACAGTATATCCCAAGGGTAATACAATAGAATCGAAAAATTTTATTATGAAATGCAGCCCTTAAAGTTTTGCCAGCACTTGGCTTTTGTTGTGGCAAAATTTTGTCTAAGATTATTGGCTTGAGAATAAACGAAAATTGATTTAAACAATTGAAGTAAACTATGGAAAATAATGTCCAAGGTATGTTTAATACAATTTCGTTTGAGTTTATATGAGCACATATATATGCTTTGTCCTTTGTTTTATGTTTTTTTGTTGTGTGTAGTTTTAGGCCAGCTTAACCTCAAAGAAATTCTGTTTCGTGGAGTAAAAGTTTGGTGGATTGTCGTAACTGTTAATGCAATATCGTTCATTAAAGTGTCCTCTATACGATAATCTAATTGGTTTTTTTCACGAATTTTCACAAGCCCGTGAAATCACGATTTTTTCAGACCACTTGATAAAAGAATGTAAAAAGGTAAAAACAGCCGTCAGTGTAATATGCACGACGTTTTTCAAGCTGATCTCTAGTTTATGTCTAAATAAAAGAAAGGCAGGTCTTCCGACGGATGTCATTGCGCTTTTGGACGTTTCCTTTTTTTAAAGTTGTATTATGGACCCTCTTTCTGATGATGACAATACTGACGATACCGGTACGGATAGATCAGATATTGAGAATAAATACTCTTTACATTTAGACACTGAATTTCATGATTTCAAATATATAATTAAAGTTGTGTCAAAAGATTAGCTTTGGTAAATATAGCATTTATTATATCGGCAAAATCAGCTAAATTCATGCTAGTCGGCCTGACCGTTTATATGGCAGCTATATGAAATAATAGTCAAAATTGAACCAAATTTTGTAGGACACCTTGGGAGCCTTAAATACACGTATAAGCTAAATTTCAGTTTAATAGTTTAAAAAACAACAAAATTCGTGAATATCGGCCAGATCGTTTTTATGGCAGCAATATATAATAATGGTCTAAATCGAACGAATCTTTGTAAGTCGTCTTGGGGCCCTAAATATAAGTATAAAACAAATTTCGTGCGGATATCTTTATAATTAGACTTTATGCCAAAAAAAAATTTGACTTTGTGGATTGGCTCAATAATTATTTTAAATCGACTAAGTCCAATTACTTTCCGGACAAACCCTCTATAAGGAGTATACACTCATCAAAATTAGGTAAAGCCACCATTTTGTTCCGTAAAAAAAGGCTTAAAACATGTTCTAAAAGTTTTTTTGACGAAAATTGTTAGGACGTGCTTAATTGTAGTTAAATCAAATATATCGAATAAATTTATTTTATTAAAGGCAAGTTTTCTCCATTTTTTATAAAAAAAAATCAATTTTTACTGCGATATTTAAAAAAAGCCAGTCTTGAGAAAATGAAAAGGCTACAGAATAAGGATAATAAAAAATAAAATAATAATGGATTAAACATGCAGACTTATTTATGAGCTCGAAAATACCTAATTGGATGGGGCTAGTCGCGATTTCGACCACTGAATACAGTATTTTGGCCCATTCCTCAATAACAGCTTTTCGAAGCTCTTCAGTCGAGTTGAGCTTTCGACCGCTAGAAAGTATCTTTGAGATGTTTTTTTTATACAGACAGACAGGGGACAGAAAGACAGACATGGCTATATTGACCCGGCTTTTAATGCCGAGGAAGAATAGATATTCCTTATTAGATCGGAAATGATTCCTCTTTGTTACTTAGCTTTTGCGCACCAAAGTTTCGGTTTCGTTCGGGTGCTATCAGTTCCAATAATTACGATAAACGGTATTCGGTTCTGGGAAAAAAAGGTATCGGTTCCGATACGCGATTTGAAACGGTTTATTTCGGTTAACGGTTCCGGTATTGAGCCTTGTAAAAAACCCATAAAATCTTTAATAATATTTGGGATTTGATAATATTAATGCAATTCGATCAGTTAAGCAGTTAAGCGTAATTTTTATCAAATCCGCCAACTTTTGCATTCCTTTTCTTAGATCTCAGGTATCAAACCCAGCCATTAGAAGAAAAAAAAAAAGCTCAAACCCATTTAATATTATTATTTAACAAAATCCATTTAGTTTTTAGTTGCTCAGTTTTTGTTAAGAACGACGGAAAAAGGTAACCTTTGGGTAACGTCACTCGGCAGCCTTCGTGATCGGCGATTTTCCTACATCATTAATTTTTCCCCCATTACATATATTATAGATGGTTTCTTACATCATATCGAATGCATCTTTTTATACCCTTGCAGATATTTGTAGCGCATAGAAGGAATCATTTCCGACTACAAAAATATATATACATTCTCCATCAGGATGATTAGCTGAGTTAATAAAACATTGTCTGTCTGTTTTTGGTTTACTTCTGTATTGAGAGCGCGCATTATAAGGCTAAAAGATGAACATCAGGGAATTAAACCGGACCCAGAACCGGGATCGAGTTCCGATCGTCCAAAATGCACCTGATGAGCAGTGGCGTAGCGTGTGGTTATGACGCCCGGGCGGAAGTCGGCTTAGCAGTCCCCTCCCCCTTGAATCGTTCTAAATTTTAAACTTCTTTCTATAATTAAAATTAAGTTTTTCCTATTCTTTGCATCAAAAACTTCTCTGTATCATTAAGGGGCGTACGCAGGGTTTTGATTAGGGATGACAAAGACCTAAATTGTTCGAGGGTTATTATTTTGCTATAGTTGCTATCATAGACATCGTTAGGTATTATTGGAAAAAATTCTTTAACTGTGGGATATACATATAAAAAGGAAAAGTCGCTGCATCGTTTTTAACATAACTCAAACAAAATTAAAAAAAAAAAAAATGACTTCAATAGACCGAAACAAAAATTATTTTGATGTCCGAATCTGCTTTTCTGGTTTGATGGCAAATGCGTTTCGAATTTAGTTTTGTGGACCACTGATTTTTATAAATTTTAACTGACTCGTAAGATTTCAAAAATGCATTCAATAAATATTTCGATTATTAATAGATCTTGAAGTGCAGAATCTTGCAACGTTCTCCTAAATAACCTTCAGGAATACTACTATGTATTAATTTAAGAGAATAATCAATATACATTATGTAATTGTTCGCCGACCCTAAAATTTGCTGCAACTCGGCGCCCCTAAAAATTTGCCACAATACTTTAAAAAATGAATTTGTGACAAACTTTTTACAATAAATCGTCAAACTTGAAAAATATATGATGTAAAACTTGTTTGTACTGGTAAAAACTAGATAGCAATATGTCTGCCATCAAAGAATCAGTTTAATAAACTACTTCGAGCTCTTATAGATTTAGCATTCCTCTGATTGAAAATTGCTTCACTTCTGAACTTACCCTCACTTTGAGCCGAATTACATGCATTGGCAGCATGGTGATGACCAATTTGACGAGCATGGTCAAAAGCTTGATAATGAGATCGCTAACAGCCACATAGTAGAGCAACATACCCAGCGGTATGACTTTTAGAGCCTCGTACGTATCAGCCTTAAGTGTCTCCGAGGCGCCGGACGTGGGATGAGCAGTCAGCTGGCCATAAGTGATGCTGTCAGCTGACCGGACTACTTCCTCCTCCGGTGGCTTGTAGGGCAAGGCGGTGACTTCGACAGTGAAATACCTTTTTGGTGGTGGCACAATTAGGCCCAGAGGATCGGGTGGTGCAGTGGCCATAAACAGGCGCAGTATAACCACCATTAGAACTATACACGCATCGCGCACTAGCAATACGTAGTTTTTCTGGGCCAGACGAGCCACCTGGTGCCGCACTGATCGATTTACGTTGTACATGACTGTCTGCAGCACCAGAAGATCGAGAATCCCCAGCAAATGGTCGTGAATGAACTTGATAAGCAGGATACAGATGATGGGCAAATAGCGCACAAAGTGACTGAGAATCTGCACCACCATGTCCGAGATGAGATGCTCTTCGTCTACATTGTGTTCGTGCGGATCTGGTGGAGGATTGCCAGCTTGTGCAGCCGCTCCCGAAGCTGCAGAGTTATCACTATCGTCATGCTCTGGGTTTGGATTATTTACCGGCAAGTCCTCCGCATAGGCTGGAAGATTATTACTGGCAAGTCCAATAACGCTGGCATTGTGCCTGCTTCCAGTGAGGCCATGATTGTGACGCATTTCCCCCTCGCGTAATGAAATGCTTCTACTCATATGACCCTGGCCAGCACTAGCTCCAACACGGCTTCTCAGGGGAGAACTGGGGACCTCTGGTCCTGCTACAATGGACTGTTGCTGGTCGCCAGGCGGTGTTGAAGGACCTGCTGCTGGTGGCTGGTACCGAAAATTGGAATGTGTGATAAAGGATCGCAGTGCCTCCGTCGATGGTGCCGTGGACAGGGAGAAGACCTCGTTGAAATTAACACGCCAAAAGCCCAGTTGTCTCACACCCGCTGGAGAACTTGATCCAACCGACGCTACAGCTGCAGTCGCAACACCGCCAGCACCACCTGCTGGAGCGCCGCTGGGTGATGGCTCTTCCAAACTGGAGTTGTGGCCCACCATGCTGCGGGACTGCTGCAGTCGTCGATTTACTTGTGTTGTGGATCGTATTGGGGTGCTGGTGGACGGTGAATAGGAGCGTTGTCTGGCCAGGAACGAGGACAGTATGTTGCCATGGTGCGAAAGACGACCAACTCCACTCAGACTGTTGCTTCTTCCAGGCTCCAGATTGATAGTGGTGCTTGCAGAGGACTGACCAGGCGTTGTCCCAGAGGTCACAGCTACAGCTGATGACGAAGAGGCAGGCCGAGCGAGCAGATAATCGTGCTCGGCCGTTGTCGACTCATTGTCGTCGCTCTCAATGCTAATGGAGACGCCAGTTAAGCTGCTATCCGCTCGTCCCCGATAGCCAGCACCACCAGACGCGTCCTTGGGGCAGTTGTTCATCGCTTTAAGACTCTATAAGATGATGTGGATCCACTTTTTTTCCCAATGCAATACAACGCAGTGCGACCATACGCGGCACACTTAGAAATACCAAAACGGTAGAGTCAGACTCACTTCGAATGTGTCGAACTATTTATACCCTCTTAAAGGTGACTGAAATTTTTGCACTTGAGCAGCGAGCCAATTTAGCTAAAATGTTGCCATTTTTGGAGTTTTACGAAATAAAATGAATATTTTTTAAAATAAAATAAGATAATAAAATAAAATCGTTTTTTTCAGTCGGAAAAATGACTTTTTATAAAAGACGAAAAAAAAAAAAAAAAAAATACAAATAACTTTTTGTCGTTTTAAATTCTTCCTATTTTAATTTTAAACATTGATTTCACATGTTTACAAATATAAGCCAACTTTTGCACCAGAGAAGAAAGCAAACGCACCTCTTGAATTTTTGGGCACTGAATTTGACTTGTTTTCAGACTAATATTTTGTATGGCAGCTATAATATACAGTTCTCCGATTTTCATAAAACCTGGTGGAATTATGTGAAAGCATAGAAAACTTATGAATACGAGGCTTGTAGACGTTTGCATGGAAAACAAAAAATTTATTGTATATATTGTATATATATAATATATATTGACGAAAGGAATTTTCTGTCGTTCTGCGTACTAGGCTTAAGTGACTTAAGTTAAGTCATTAAAAAATTAATACTTTTATTATTTATTTTACATCGGATAAATAGCATAACATATTTTTTTGTATAAAACCTCAATTTCTACGATTTCATTTAAAAAGAAACCATTTATGTACCAACAATGCACCCTGCGAGAAAGACGTCGCGGGAAAATGCCTGTCTTGACTCTCCAGGTGCTCTGAGAAAACTGACTAGCCGCTCGTTCGCTACATTAAACGAGAGCGTAAGTTAAAGTCGGCTCTTACCGACTTCGATATACCCGTTACTCATGAAAAAACATGTTTAACAGTGTTCTTGCGTTCCTTAGTGTGACCATCCAAAAAGTATGCAACATTTTTTTAGGGTGGTAGGAGTAGTAGCGGGGGAAGTCGTGGCTCATAACTTGAGAACCGTTCATCCGATCTTTATCATTTCTTTGGCAAATCGATTCATTTTGCTAATTACTAACTATCTCTAGAAGGTACAAATTATCTATCTTTAAAACTGTAGGAGATACCTCAGTGCAATAAGTATATGTGCATTCACATTTTGGAAAAACCTTGTTTTAAACCAAACGATTCAAGCCAAGTATATTTTTTACTTATAGCTCTAGAGTCAGTAACTAAGAACTGCCTTACAGTACTTCAATATTTATTAACAAAAAAATTATTATTTAACAAATGTATTTCATTCTTAGGAAATAAGTATATGTGCATTTTATATAGTTCTTAAAATTTTGTATTATGTTCAAACTTTTGATCAACTTTAATAGATAATGTGCTTTCCTTTTGCCTCTAAGACTTTTGCAAGGCGGTTTGGCATGGAATCTGCCAGATTTTGGAGAGTTTCATTGCTTATTAACTCCCATTCTGCAAGCAAAAGCGTACTTTAAATGCTAAATTGAGTCGAACTGCCTCCCACCTTTATAAATCCTGGCTGAGAGGATACCCCAGAGGTCCTCAATTGGGTTCAAGTCAGGACTTGAACTGATTGATTGATTTTTCTTGAAGAAAAATAAGCCTTTGTGGCTTTTGATGTGTGGATTGGAGCGTTCTCCTGTTGGAAAATCCATCTGTCTTCGTAAAGATCGTCTGCAAAATCTATTAATTCACCCTCCAGCAATTAAATATAGATTTCTGAGTTTGTTCTTATTGGAATAAAACATAGCCGAGACTTTCCTGCATATCCGAAACAGGCCCAAATCATCAGTGATCCACCGCCGTGATTCCTCTTATGGCGAGTTTCTCTTGGTTTTCTTAAGTCACGCCAATACTTATGACAAGCCATCTGGACCATCAAGATTAAACGTTTTTTCATCCGAAAAAATAACGTTTCGGAATTCTTCGGTCCAAAATTTGTACCTGTCAGCAAACGCCAAACGAGCCTTAAGATGGCGTGGCAATAGCATCGGTACAGCCACCCGGGAACTATGTTTAAGGTTACAATTTTCAGTTAAAATTTGATGGATCCGTCTTCTACCGACATTGAGCTCTAAATGACGTTTAATGCCTGTACAAGACATTTGATTGTTTACAGCCAGGCGCTTAATCTCACGCTTGCACCTATCGTCGATGTGGCTCGGTCTGCCACTGCGTTTAATCTGACCATGGGAGCTTGGATTTTTTAAGAAATTAGCTATCGTATTTCTGTGTCGAGACACTCTGGAAGCTATTTCAGTGATGGTAGCCCCACCTTCGTTCAATCCTTGGATTCGTCCGCGTTCCTCAGCTGATAAATGTGTTCCACGCGGCATTCTTAGGAAAATTAAAAAATTTTTTTTTGTGTTTCTGCAACAACTACTTAATTTACTCTCAACTTTTCATTTTTTATCAAAACACATCCAATTTGTTGCACGCCGACCATTAAATGCACACTAATTGGTTTTTGCACATAAACTTATTTCCTAAGAAAATCAAATCTCTCCACTCAAATGAGTGATAACGGTACTAAGAATGATGACCAAAGCAGAATTATGCAAAAGCATTCTAAAAATAGATAACAACAAAAGACTTTTGCATACCTAGAACATATGTTCTGTTACTATTGAGGAAGAGAGAAACGAAAACATATTTGCACATAACCTCATTCATATATGAATTTTGTTTATACCAATTTGGGGGGGGGGGGGGGGGGGGGGAAAAATTGAAAAAAAAAAAAGATCTGTGTGGAAAAAAAAGAAGCATGTGTCCCATACATGTCAAACCTCTATCTCTTACCATCTCTGAGACTAGGTGTTCATACAGACAGACGGACAGACGGACAGACGAACGAACGGACAGACGGACAAGTCTATATTGTTTCGGGTGTTTTTGTTGATAAAAAAAAAATATACTTTATATGGTCGGAAATGATTCCTTCTGCCTGTTACATACATTTGCACGACTTTAGTATACCCTTTTTACTCTACGAGTAACGGGTATAAAAATTATTTCTATAAATATAAAAGAGAGTGTCCTGATTCACTGATTGGCAATCATCGCACAGCCTAAACGGTAAGAGATAGAAAGTTGAAAGCAGTTTGAAAGCTGAAAGCAGTTTCTGTGAGTGGTGAAAGTGCGTACTAAGACGAGGTTTTGGAAAATTCCACCCGGAAAAGTCGGAAAGCGTCGGAAAAGTTTGTATGGGAAAAATGTTATTTTTCATCCGATTGACTTAAAATTTGGTTTGTAAGCATAGTACGCGAAATAATTCGACAGGTGTTTTCCCGATTTTGGAAAATACGCCTACGAGGAAAATGGTCGAAAAATTCTGCATGAAAAAACCTATTTTTTATCCGATTGGCTTAAAACTCGGTTTGTAAGGATTGAATACAAAATAGTTTGAAATGTGAATTTCCAATGTTCGAAAATTTAACCCAACGAACGGAAAATTCCCTGAAAATTTCAGCATGAAAATAACTATTTTTCATCCTATTGGCTTGAAACTCGGTTTGTAAGGACAGAATACGAAATAAATTGAAATGTGATTTTCCGATGTTGGAAAATTTGACCCAACGGTCGGAAAAATGCCGGAAAATTCTGTATGAAAAAAACTATTTTTCATCTGATTGGCTTGAAAATCGGTTTGTAAAGATAGAATACGAAATAGTTTGAAATGTGATTTTCTGAACTTGGAAAATTTGACCTGACGGTCGGAAAATTGCCGGAAAATTCTGCATGAAAAAACTATTTTTCATCCGATTGGGTTGAAATTCGGTTTGTAAAGACAGAATACGAAATAATTCGAAATATTATTTTCCGAAGTCGGAAAATATGACCTGACGGTCGGAAAATTGCCGGAAAATTCTGCATGATAAAACTATTTTTCATCCGATTGGGTTGAAACTCGATTTGTAAGGACAGAATACGAAATAATAAAAATGTGATTTTTCAATGTCGGAAAAGCCGCCCACAGGCGTGAAAATGGCCGGAAAATTCAACATGCGATATAACTATTTTTTATCCGATTGACTTGAAACTAGGTTTGTAAGGTCAAAATGAGAATTCAGTTGTGTTTTCATTTTCCGATATTGGAAATAAGGCCGAGATGCCCACTGGGATGTGAATGGGATGTGGGTGGGATGTGAGTGGGATGTAGGTGGTTAGTTGTTTTGAAAGTGGATGGAAAATGGATGGAAAGTGGTTGTGAAGTGGGTGGAATGTGGCGGGAAGTGGGGAATAATTTCTATATTTAAAAATTTCTATGGCTATATTTAAGAATAAAAATTTCTGAATTTTAGAAAAGTTGCCATAAAAATGAATTTTTTTGAAAAAACTTTCTAAAAATTAGAAAAATATATATTTTTTTCTAAATTTTAGGGTGAATTTGCTTGATTGCATTTTTAAAGGCAAAAGTTGCCCAGGTGCAACAGTACAATCTTCAATTTTAAGTTGAAGTACTTAAAAGGGCTTTCTTCGACAATTACTTTGGACAGGACGTCCACAGTTTTCGTTTGTGGCCGTGTGTGGCCCAGCGGTTAGTGTGCTGGAGTGCTGGGCGGGAGGACGTGGGTTTGATCTCGTCACGGAACATCTAATAAAAAGTTTTTTCTTTAGAAAATAGCTTTTACACGTCCGGTCACCTTCACCAGCTACTGGTGCCAGCTGTGGAGTAACTAGCCATGAAAAAGCAAATACTCGAACTTTGCCGTTCGGATTCGGCGTTAAACTGTAGGTCCCTTTCTCTTTAAAGCACACACGCCAAGAGATTGAGAGAAGCTTGGCTTGGCCCCTTTGGGGCTGTATAGTAGGGTTGTCGATATTTCTCAAAATATCAATATCGATAATATCAAAAATCCAAATTTTTAATATCGATATTTGATATATCGCTTCCAAAAAACATCGATATATCGATATTATCGTTATTTTCTTAATCTTAAGAAAACTGTAAAGCTTTTAAGGAAGGCCTTAACCATTAAACTGCTAGTGACGATTTCTAGAGACCGTTATATCTAATCTTTTCAACAGTTTCCAATAGTTTTCTGAAACTACACTGTACGTTTTTCAAAGTACAATAATAGTAACAGTTTCTTTTTCTTTAAGCCTTAAAAGCGTGACTCAAAAGAGATCCAAATTTTCAAAGCTGTTCAAACGTGTTTTTTTTCATGTGAGGTGACGAACTAAATTTGTGTCTTACTGAGTGTAGGCTTTAAAGACTTATTACTTAGAAGAAATGACAGGTGAAGAAATTTAGGAGAACCCGTTGCCTAATTTCTCCAGTCATTCTGCTTCGGGTGTCTGTAAATCAGCGATTGTGACCTGATGCCCCCAGGGGCCGAAGACGTTTCGCTATTTACACATAAAGAAGTTGAACGCTTGCCGAAGCTGAGGCCAAGAGAGTAAAGTATCGAAATGCACTTTCAGACAGCATGAAGAATTCATCCGCACAAGCTCTCCAATAACCTATTGGGTTCATGACGATATTTTCAATATATTCTAACACTGACACCTAATATTGCAGCGTATTGCTGCATCCACACGTAAATAATTAATTCTTAAATGCGATTTAAAGATGTATTACCAGATGTTTTATCAAGCTAGCCATTAAATTTGCACCTATTACCAAAGTAACTTTTCTGATATATCGTTTATAATAATATCGATAATCGCCAATATCGGCATACAAAATATCATATCGGAATAACCCTTATCGTCCAAAGAAAATATCGATATATCGAAATATCGATTAAATATTGACAACCCTACTGTATAGCCAATTTAACATTCTTACCGGGACAAAATAATGTCCACTAGGCCCAATCTGAGGAGCTGGCCCTAAACTACTTTTTGAAACTGCTAATCCATGCTCACCTATATTCAAGGAACACAAACGATGAAAATGTTGCATTGCAAGGAAGGCTTTTTCATCAATTTCATGCACTTGCATATATTCGGTGGTTTTCCTCGGATCTTATAGTGGTATACAGAATAGACAGATATTGGGTCTTACTGAATATATATTAAGTCACTAGGTTAAAGCTTACAAATTGTAGCTCTGACAGTTTTTCGCGGTTAGCAGAAGGAGGAGGAGGAATTTGCCAAATCTGGAGCAAACTTCATCTGGGTACAGTAAACACCTACATACATGCAAAAATTTGTGGCTCTACCTTTTATAGTCTCTGAGATCCACGCGTTTATAAAGAGAAAAAGACAGTTTTTCGCTGTTAAAAGATGGAGGAGGAGGAATTTTCCAAATCTGAAACAAACTCGATGTGGGTACAGTATACATCTACATACATGCCAAAAATTGTGGCTCTATCTGTTGCAGTCTCTGAGATCGACGCGTTCATACAGACAGACAGACGGACATGGCTAAATCGACTCGGCTTTTGATGCTGATCAAGAATATATATACTTTATGGGGTCGGAGGTGCTTCCTTCTGGCTGTTACATACATTTGCACAACTTCATGATCCCCTTTTTCCCATTTTTAATGAGAACAGGGTATAATAAAAAAAAATTTTAATAATTTTTTTTTTTTTTTTTAAGTTTAAAAACAAAAATTTTTTTTTCAAAATTTAAAAACTTTGCACAAATATTTTAAAGTTAAAATAAAAAAATAGAGGAAAGCTAACTTCGGCTCGACCGAAGTTTATATACCCTTGGAGCATGATATATTCCTGTCAGTTTTTTATATGGCAGCTATACGATATATTCATCCGATTTTGATCAAATTCTCCCTAGCTAAAAATAATTGTCACAAAGGCCACTTCAAAAATAATGTGGCAATGCCTATAAAAAGTGCGGGAAAGCTCAGTGTTGCACCTGCTGAAACATATGTTGTGTTTGTCAGCTCACAGCTGATTAACTAGGACATGTCAAACAAAATGGAAACTATCGATAAGCTCAGTGGAATATGAGTAATCGATAGAGACATAATTTTGACCCCAATAAACAATTTGAAAATTTAATTAAATGGAGCTAGACCGGCCATTTCGCCCACTGTGCTTCGTTTGAATTTTCAATAGATATACTTAAAATTCAGTAATTCGCCGAGGAAACCATTGCTTTGTACATGGTCAAGTACCTGTGCTATTCAATGTCGCCTACTTTACATGAAATTCTAATCCATGGTACCGATAAATATCAAGATTGGGAGCGATTGGAATTATCTCCACATAAAGAATATATTATATACTCTTGCTCAGCAGAACGAGCTGAGTCGGGTTTGTAATCAAACTAGTCCCTCAGTTTTGAAGCTATCAAGCTGAAATTTTTCACAGAGTCCTCTTTTAACTGCACGCTGCAAAAATGTCGGAAACGGAGGGACCGGATGACTAGTTCTTGTAGCTCAGAAATTATGGGTCGGAAAATGGGTTTTAGGGAGAAAAAATTTTTGTTTCAATATTAGCGCTCGTAAAGTCGGTTAAGTTTAATATTATATGTTTTTAAGCTCATCTGTGAAGTTTGGTCGAAGTCGCTAACCGTGGAAGCGAGCTTTTCAAGTTGAAAGTTTCGGCACAGACGATCTCATATGCTTTTCGAATTTAGTTTGATTCTTTGTACTTTATGCTGATATAATTTAACTTATTGGTCGACATTTTTTGGAAACATAAAGCATGGAAGTCAATCCGTTCGATCTCTGGGCCAAAGATGCTTGAAGTTTAGAAGGAGTACATGGGCGCCATTGTGACCTATGAAATTGGTATTTGTCTAGTATAGTCCCGCAAACCTCAAAAATTCGGAAAATATTTTTCCTCGATGGATCGCGACTTATAAAGAATTTATGTGGGAATATAACTGGGCGGTTGTTAATGGTATTATTTTAATTGACATTTCAAAACCCACACTATCAAGCTTTACACTTGTGTGTGTAGCAGCGAAACGCGAAGATGTCAAACATGAGCAAAAAGCAAACAAACAAATGCGTCGTGTAAGAAGAAAGAGCCGAATGCACACGTCGTGGGAGAGCAAGCCGCCGAGCGTGCTATTTATAGACCACACGTATTCTCTCTCTCTCTCTATGCATGTGTCGGCTGCGACGCCGGCAGAATTATGAGTCCCTATCCCAAGGGATAGGCTTTTGGCATTTTGGGCACCACTGGTCTAGACCGAAAAGGGAAGGGGTACGGCTTTAAATCTGGGATTTTAAAATTTCCTTTATAATTAAACTATCATATATTCCGTCGCACTTCGCTGCGCCTTCAACAGTATAGAAATAGAACCCATATCAGCATACATCCCACCCACATCCAACCCCATCCCACTCACTTCCAACCCATTCAAATGAATTCTCTACAAACTGAGTCGAAATATAGTTATTTTGCATTTAAATTTCCGGGCATTTTTACGCCTGGGGCGGATTTTGGGAAATTGGAAAATCACACTTCAAAAATTATTTCGTATTTTATCCTTGCAAACCGAGTTTCAAGCAAATCGGATGAAAAATAGCTTTTTGCATGAAAAATTTTCCGGGCATTTTCCTCGTGGGAGGATTTTTCAAAATCTGCAAAACAAGTGTCGAATTATTTCGCGTTCTATGCTTACAAACCAAGTTTCACGTCAATTGGAAGAAAAATGAAGTTTCCCCTAACAAACTTTTCCCACGCTTTTCCGGGTGGAGTTCCCCAAAACTCCGTCCCAGTACGCATTTTCACCACTAATGGAAACTCTGCTATACTCGACTAGCCTAACAATATGTACAGGGTCCCGTGAAAAGTATGTGCAGATTTTTTTTCAACACTGTGTTATTGTTAATTAAAACTGTTGCAAATTTTAGACAAACTTGGTTTTGGACTGTTTTTCCCTGATAACACAAGTTTACACGATTTTTCATCCTCTGCAAATTGATGTCACTCCTTATGTAAAATCACGCGCTGAATCCGAATATGGAGCTTATAAATTTCTCAGTAGAACAGATTTCGAGATAATCCCAATTTACCGTTTTTCGCATTTTTGAAAAAGAACCTCTCACTTAATTTCAATTATCTCAATTATGAAATAACTTATGAACAAGTTTTGTACACCAAATTAAAGCTAATAAAATTATCTTTCAATCGTTCATACATCATTTCAATGTCAAATTTGTGGTGTAGCTGCTAATTAGAAAGATATCGAGAATTTTGTTTCATTTTTATCGAAAATTTGAAAAAACCGCAAATAACACCGTTATTTTCACCAAGAAAAAAATTTTTTTCTCTTTTGGATGATGTTACCTAATGTATAAGAAATTCAAAAAGGGTTCATATATTGAAATCTGTTAGAAATTGTAGAAGTTATTAGCATTTATCTAAAAAATGAGCAATTTCAGTTTTACCGTTCAAGTGGTATTAATAATGTCTATGGTCCATTTTGCTCCCCCTTCTGTATGCACAGTATTTGAATTTGTTGAAAAGCTTTTAGAGATCAGCACAGACACTAGTTGATCCGTTTCAAAAGAAAAATCTGAAACTTTAGCATCACGCTTGCAAGAACGGAATTTGTTAAAGGATGATGTCAAAATAACATACTATATCGGCAAAAGCGCTATGCTGAGTATTACTTGAAAATTAAATAATATTTGTTCTTGCAATGATGTGTGTGGTTTATTTGAGGGGTTTAGTCAAGTGGCGTTTGCTTATCGCAAGTTTAGTCTAAAAGCGGAATTGTCGCACCAGGGAAACATCAAGCATTCGACACCGATAGCGCATGCCGTTAATATAAAAGAATCATATGAATCAATGGCCATGTTGCTTGATTTGATTAACTACAAGAAACATAACTGGAAAATTTGCGCAGATCTCAAAGTTGTTGCAATAGTTTCAGGATTGCAACAAGGATATACCAAACACATGTTTTTTTGTGTGCAAATGGGACTGTCGAGTACGCCACGAGCACTACGTTCGAATGGCCGGTCAGAACGAAGTACATAGTTGGACAAGAAAATGTAAAGTTCGAGCTACTTGTCAGTAAGGAGCAAATTATACTGCCTCCCCCCTTTATATAAAACTGGGTTTATTTAAAAAATTTTGTGAAGGCTCTACAAAAAGACGGTGATGCATTTGCATATCTGAAGAGTGTGTTCCCTTACCTATCCGAGGCAAAGATCAAAGAGGGTGTGTTTGTTGGGCCGCAAATAAAAAAAACTTTTCAAGGACTCACACTTTAATTCAACGTTATCCAAGGATGAAGAGGACGCATATAATTCATTCCGTTGTGTTGTCACTTCATTTCTTGGAAATTTCAGAAGTCCTAACTATAAGGAAGTCGTCGCACATTTAATAAGAAATTATAAGCAAATAGGTAAAGGTTGTATATTAAATATTATATTATATTATATATATTAATATACAACAAACTGGCTCCAAGGGTATATGAACTTCGGTCGAGTCGAAGTTAGCTTCCCTCTATTTTTATACCCTGTACCCATTGAAAATGGGTAAAAGGGGATCATGAAGTTGTGCAAATGTATGTAACAGGGAGAAGGAAACATTTCCGACCCTATAAAGTATATATATTCTTGATCAGCATCAACAGCCGAGTCGATTTAGCCATGTCCGTCTGTCCGTCTGGTAAAAGATAGAGGTTTGACATGTATAGGACAAATGCTTCTTTTATCTGTACGCCGATCAAGTTTGTTTCAAATTTTGGCCACGCCCCCTCCCGCCCCCGCAATTTGGAAAAAACGTTATATCTCCCACAGTTTTGAAGATAGACGATTCGTACTTTCTAGAGAAAGTTAGTAATTAGCAAAATGAATCGATTTGCCGAAGAAATGATAAAAATCGGATGAACGGTTCAGAAGTTATGAGCAAAAATGCGAACCAAGCCCCCCGCTACCACCCCACCCACCCTAAAAAAATGTTGCATACTTTTCGGATGGTCACCCTAAGGAACGCAGGAGCACTATTAAACATGTTTTTTCATGACTAACGGGTTTATCGAAGTCGGTTAGAGCCGACTATAACTTACGCTCTCGTTGTCAATTGTACAGGGTATATTGAAGTCGGGCTACTTGACTGCAACGGTCTTACTTGTTAATGTATAGCACTAGGCTACAAGGTCGAGTAAGTTAACGGGGTGGTGGTGATACCAGTTAATTTTCGTGTGCTGAACGAACCCGAATCTGTATTCGGAAATTGTTTATCACTTCTAGATTTTTGCTAATTTAAGCTTTTTTAACCTTTTGTGAAGGACGTAGACTTTTGATTTGACTTTCTCTAATAATATCGTATAGTAGTATTTCATAGCATTCAAATAAGTTGCCCCAATCAAATCTACGAATTTCTTCCGCGAAGATATACCATCTTGAGTACATGTGCTAGATGTGACATTATTTTGTACTGCCCATAAGTATCCAATGAGTGTTATTGAAAATTTTCATTAGAATTCAATACAAAATACTAGCCAACTGTTGTATTTAACATAGCGTACTTTTGGGCAGCAGACAATTTGGTAATTTTGACCACATGCGAAATGGTTCGGTATAATTTATATCAAGTTCTACTCCTTAACTTAACGTAATGTAAAATTGGCCATACAGCTCCAAAGGGCCAGGTCAAACTTCTCTCAATCTCTTGGCGTGTGTTCTTATCATTTTTTGCACAAGAGAAAGGTACCTACAGTTTAACGCTACATCCGAACTGCAAGGATTGAGAAGTATTGTCATGGCTAGTTACTCCACAGCTGGCTCCAATAACTGATAAAGGTGACCGGATGAGTAAAAGCTATTTAAAAAAAACAACTCTTTTTTAGATGTTCCAAGGCGGGATCGAAGCCACGCCTACCGCACAGCAGGCCTGCACACTAACCGCTGGGCCACACCCGGCCACTAAGTTAAGGAGTAGTGCTTTCCGATAAAAGGGTCAAAAAACTCAAACTACTAAGAGTATAGATGTGATAAACCATTTCGTGTTCAGCACATGAAAAACATAGAGAATCAACACCAACTCTTTTGCATATTAATAAAAGTCTAATTTTGTTGCCATGTGTAATTTTTATTAATAGACCACACCAATATCTTAGGTTCGGTTCTGTTTCAGGGTTTATTATTTGTTTTAATTTCCGGTTCATAGAGAAAATTATGTCGGAATTCCGGGTTCGAACCAGTTTGGTTAGAAACCGGAATGCAGCTCTGACTTAAACTTCGGCACTAAAACTCGTGCACTCTTATTGGGTCACACTTTAAATTAGGACTTGATATCTGCATTTGTGGGAGTGATTAAAAATCTTTTATTGAGGTCAACGGAAGGACGTGTTAAAAAGAAGCATTTGAAAAAATAAAATTGAACTGCGTGCAGCCGTTCTTGTTGTGCAGTGCTTAACACATCCACCCTCTGGGGCCAACGCTATCCAAATTTACAAACCATCGATAAGAATACCGCCTGCGCAAACCGCAATTAAACTGACCTAAAGCCGTTGCCAGGCAACTCAACAAGCCAGGCAGAAAGAAAAACGTGGCCAAAACAACCACCGACAAGGCTAAAACAAACCCTCGATATGCAGATCCTGCAGGGGCGGTCAGTTCGGCTCCGTTCAGTTGAGTGTTGTGCGGCAAAGCGAAAAGTGAAAAATGTGAATTTGGTGAGTTCCAGTGCTGCGTTCGGAACATATTGTGCAAGTGTAAATCAAAAACCAAGTCAAATGGGTAATTAAAATATAAATATTATTTATTATTCATTATGCGAGTCGAAAGATCTATGGTGTGTAAATGTATGTGCTACATATGTATATATACTTAGTATAATGCCTATTAGCTAGCCTAATCTTCTTAGATGGATGTTGAACCCCATTTGATGCGTGCGCGCTTGAAGTAAACAAAAAAAATGCAAAAAAAACATATTTTTATTATTGATCAGTCTGTGCATTCTCTCTCCGCTTCCGAGCCCCTACGTTCAATGAACCGGTACCGTGATGCGAGGCGATAAACTTTTGGTCGTCGAGCGGCGCTGCAGAAACAGTTTGACGGACTCCAGCGGAAGCTGGAAATGGTAGTAGGCGCAATAGGGCAAGGGATCCCAGTAGGCGAACAATGCCTCGCGCTTGTCCAAGGCCGCTGTGGATGTGGTCCGTTCCAGCGATGACCAACTCCAGTTGGGCAGCTCATCCTCGGGCAGTCCGCGCCGATGAATGCATTTCATGGCCCGGCACAGGAGCTGCGCATGCGATCGGTTGTGACAGATGTAGGGCAGGGCCACACCCAGCCGTGTGCCAAGCGGCACGAATTGTCCTCCATGGGCGGGTGACTTGACCAGCCGGAAGCTGACGTGTCCATTGATTGGGCGCTGGAAGCGCATTTTGGCAAAGAACGAGCGCAACCACAGCTCGATCTGGGCCTCATCGTCCCGCAGCACGGGTATAAGGTTCTTCGTGTGGTGCTCCACGCGGCAGCTCACGTTGGCCACAACACGTGAGTCCTTGACAGTGGTGCAGGTGACATAGTGGTGATAGCCTGGCTGATCGCGCACCACCAGCCAGGGCTGGCGTTCACTTATCTCGTGCTGGTTGAACTTCAGCTCCGACCGCCTGTTTGGCAGAATATACTTATGACGTTCCAGCACGCCCTGCATCCCGGCCGCCATGAGTATGTTCCGATAGCTGCCCACGAATCCGTTTTCGTATATTTGCTGCAACTGCTCAGGTGCCGTTAGCACTGCGTGAGCTGGCAGGGCCATTTGCTGGGCCTCGCAACGCTGGAAGAGCTGCAGGCAGTCATCTAGTTGCTGTGTTTCCTGCACTCCCGGCACAAAGCTTGCGCAATTCAGCAGCTCCAAGTGTGGCTTAACCAGGGCGTCGAAGTAGGCCGGACTGGTGGCACACACTGGTATATACACAGATGGACGCTCCTTCTTAACGATGTGGCACAGTGCCGCAATATATTGGTCCACATTGCTGCTACTGGGACGGGGCACTATGTAGAACTTATCCACGGCCGTGGAGAAGCGGGCCAGCCCGAAGAGGCCCTCGAATTCAAACACCACCACACGGGCGCCAGATCCAAAAAAATGTCGGGCCAAATGTAAGGTCTGTATTGTACTGCCGCAACTTAGGAGTATGGTGCGCTGACGCTGAGAAGTGCCGCCCAGTTCCTCCTCCCCACTCAGCAGCCATTTGACCATTGCAATGGGCACTCGCAGCAGCTTCCAGAAGATCCACAGCAAGGCGGAGAGCCAGAAACTAGGCGCCGCTATGGATAGTGGTATATATAGAACATAGCCTAGCAGCGTCAGTACCAATCGTAGCACCAACTGGGGTCCAAAGAGCAGCACTCGTGCACTCATTGGACGCTCCTGCGAGAGCGGAGGGCTGCGCAGCAAGCTGCCATCGGCCGTGCGTTGACGACGCAAGGTCACAAAATGTCTGTGTGGAGTATTCTCTACCTCCGACTCATCTTGGCTGGGATGCTCTGGTATCAGATCAAGGGAATTGATGCGCCGAAATTTTGACCGTGAGGCCTGCCTAAGCTGGCGGGCCTGCTCCTGTCGGAACTGTAGATCGTCCAGAGTTTGGGACATCTTCACTCACACACAAAACTTGCCTTCACTTTGCACTGTAACCGTAGTTCGTTCCGTAATCTCCGCGATTGCTTGCCGTGCACAACTAGGCAAAATTCGAAATATGACTAAAGCGTGTTTTTAATAGGAGCTATACTTAAAGCTGTGCATCAGCACCATCGGCATATAGGAGATAACAAATCTTCGCATATAGACACATTTCCCCTGGGCATTGACTATATCATTTGTACACTGTGAGAAAATATAAAAATCGAGTGCAATAGAAGTAGTCGAAGTCTAGACATTCACAATTATTTAATCTGAAATGGTATTTTATTGTGTTGATTAGATGATTAGGCCAATCAGCAAAAGGTTCTAAATTCAACTTAATTCGATTCGGCAGAGCTGTTCTACCTTTGAGAATTATAAGCGTGTACTAAAATAAACCATACACAATCAGTCTATGGCTCTTAGGCTAGGCCGTTATATATCTTTTTTATGGCTACTTACTTCACTACAGATGAGTTCCTCTGACTATATTCTGAATTGACAGAATAATTCGGAGGCATACAAGCTTTTGATAACAACTCAGTGCAAAGTTATGTTCATAAAGCTTTAAAGTTTAGGCAGGATAAACAATAGAAACAGAAGGACATGTCTAAATCACCTTGGCTCGTCAAACTGTTATATGTATAAACTAGCATATAACCCGTCGCGCTTCGCTGCGCCTTCAACAGTATAGAACCCGAATCAGTAAACATCCCTCCCACTTCCCGTCCACTTACCACACACATTCCACCCACTTACCACCCACGTCCCACCCACTTCCCATCATCCCACCCACATCCCTCCCCTTTACCGCCACATTCCACCCACTTGGGCGTACCGACGTTATTTCCAACATCAGTTAATGAAAACACAAATAAACTCTCATTTTGACCTTACAAACCAAGTTTCAAGTTAATCGGATGAAAAATACTTATTTTGCATGTAGAATTTTGCGGGCATTTTCCCGCCTGGTGGCGGATTTACCGACTTTAAAAAATTGCATTTTAATTTATTTTGAATTTTGTCCTTACAAACCGAGTTTTAAGTCAATAGGATGAAAATTGTTAACTTGCATGTATAATTTTCTGTGAATTTTCCGACCGTCAGTTCAAATTTTCCAACTTCGGATAAAAAATAGTTTTTACCATGCAAATTTTTCGGCCATTTTCCTCGTGGGCGGATTTTCCAAAATCGGGAAAACACGTGTCGAATTATTTCGCGTACTATGCTTACAAACCAAGTTTCAAGTCAATCGGATGAAACATAACATTTTTCCCATACAAACTTTTCAGACTTTTCCGGGTGGAATTTTCCAAACCCCCGTCTTAGTACGCACTTTCACCACTAACAGAAACTCCTGTCCAAATTTCAGCTTTCTATCTCTTACCGTTTAGGCTGTGCGATGATTGCCAATCAGTCAGTGAATCAGGACACTCTCTTTTATATTTATAGAGATATACATCAGCGATAATTCTTTCTTTAATCCAATATTGTTAGGGCATTGAAAATTGACTCATGGTGAAATCGGGGCTGCAAACCGCTCCGGAATCAGATACTTTGGGCTTTTTAAATGGCCCGAATCGAGCCTGAGCCAGAGCACACAACGATTTCGATATACCCGTTAGTCAGGAAAATAAATGTTAGATAGCCTGTCTGTGTTACTGAGGGGGGAACGCCGAAAAGTATGCCACATTTTTACTCAGCTATTTATTATCCGATCTATATAAAAATTTGTGTGGTTGGAGATATTCCGTATATAAACTTACTAGCAAATAAACCGACGCGCTTCGCTGCGCCTTCAACAGTATATAACCAAACAATATTCGATATAATAATACCACGTAGAACCCAGAAATCGAACTTTGCTGATGGGTTTTCCCTCCAATTCCCACCCCCAATCCCACCCACTCTACACCCAATTCCCACCTACTTCCCCCAGTTCCCACTCACTGTCCAACCACTTCCCGCCCACATCCCTCCCACATCTCACCCACATCCCACCCACTTCCCATCCACATCCCACGCACAACACACCCACTTCCCGCCGGCGTAATTTCCAACATCGGAAAATGAAAACACAAATGAATGCTTACCTTAGAAACCGAGTTTCAAGTTTATTGGATGAACAAGTGAGAAAGTCGGTCAAGCCCACTTAATATAGTACCTTTTTTTTTTAAGATTGTGCGGCGTTGGTTGTGAAGGGTGGGTGGTGGGTGGTGGGGGTGGCCGGGAGTGATTCAGTTAACTTATTTGCTCATAACTGAGAACCGCTCGTCCGATCTTTATCTTTCTTGGCAAATCGATACATATTCCTAATGATAACTATCTCTAGAAGGTACAAATCATCATCTACAAAACTGTGGGAGATATGAAGTTTTTCAAAATTGTGGGGGCGGGAGGGGGCGTGGCAAAATTGAAAATAAACTTGATCTGCCTGCAAGTATAAGAACATTGTCCCATACAGTCAAACCTCTATCCTTACCATCTGTGAGATCTGTTTGTTCATACGGACGGACAGACGGACAGACAGACGGACAGACGGACAGGCTATACGACTCGGCTGTTGTGCGATCAGAATATATACTTTATAGGGTCGGAAATGATTCCTTCCCTGTAATACTTTTGCACAAACTTAAATACTCATGTAACTGTACGGTATAAAAATAATTAAATTGCACGTATAATTTTCCGGGCATTTTATCGCCTTGGGTGGATTTTCCGACATTGAAAAATTAGATTTTTAATTATTTCGTATTCTGTCCTTACAAACCGAGTTTCAAGCCAATCGGATGAAATAGAACCCAGAAATCGAACTTTGCTGATGGGTTTTCCCTCCAATTCCCACCCCCATCCCACCCACTCTACACCCAATTTCCACCCAACTACTTCCCCCAGTTCTCACTCACTGCCCAACCACTTCCCGCCCACATCCCTGACGGTCAGTCAGGTCAAATTTTCCATCTTCAGAAAATCACATTTCATTGAAATGATTTCAAACTATTTCGTAATCTATCGTTGCAAACCAAGTTTCCGAAGTTGGAAAAAAATAGTTTTTTCATGTAGAATTTTCCGGCAATTTTCCGACCGTCGGGTCAAATTTTCCAACTTCGGAAAATCACATTTCAAACTATTTCGTATTTTATCCTTAAAAACCGAGTTTCAAGCCAATCGGATGAAAAATAATTTTTTGCATGCTGAATTTTCCGGCCATTTTCCTCGTGGGCGGATTTTCCAAAATCGGGAAAACACGTGTCAAATTATTTCTCGTACTTTGCATACAAACCAAGTTTCAAGTCAATCGGATGAAAAATAACATTTTTCCCATACAAACTTTTCCGACGCTTTTCCGACTTTTCGGGTGGAATTTCCGAAACCCCGACTTAGTACGCACTTTCACCACTAACAGAAACTCCTGTCCAAATTTCAGCTTTCCATCTCTTTCCGTTTAGGCTGTGCGACGATTGCCAATCAGTCAGTCAGTCAGTCAGTAAATCAGTCAGGACACTCTCTAAGATATTTATAGAGATAAGTTTTAAATTTAAGATCGAAATCTTAAAAATTGTGAGAGGGAATTGTGAGAGAAACAAACTTGATCTGCATGCAGACAATGGGAGTCTACATGTTAAATTTGGTTGCTCTAGCCCATGCTGATTCTAAAAAAGAATATATATACTTTATATGGTCGGAAATGTGTCCTTCTCGCTTTTTACTCTTCGAAAAACGGTTATAACAATGATTGAAACATAAATTCCAGGGATGCAAACCACTCGGAAATAAGGACTGGTTCGGTTCAGTGCTTCACACAGTTTTTAAACCGCCGGTTCGGTTCTTTGCATGGAATTTGGGGCTTACTGAACGGCGGTCATGGTTCGGTTTGGTTCGGATCGCTCTTTATTCATTTAATTAACTAAAGAAACATATGATACAAGTATTCAGATCATTCATTAATAAAGACTTAGGTTTTCAGTTAATCGGGTATGTTCAAAAACAGACGAGTTCATACGGAAATCGACATCGATATGTGGAACACCCTATTATATCATAAATATTTCATTTTTATACCCTTGGAGAGGGGATATTGAAATTGTTCGGATGTTTGTAACGCACAGAAGGAAGCATCTCCGACCACATAATGTATGTATATTCTTGATCAGCAGTTGATATAGCCATGTCCGTCTGTTTCTATGCTATCTCCTCCGTCAGTTTTAAAGCTATGGTGGGTTCGATCCCGCCTCTGAACATCTTATAATAAAAATTTGTTTTTTTCTTTAGAAAAATAGCTTTTACTCATACGGTCGCCAGCTATTGGCGCCAGCTGTGAAGTTATCTAGCCATGAAAAAGCAAATTCTCAAACTTTGCCGTTCGGATTCGGCGTCAAACTGTAGGTCCCTTTCTATTGTGCGAAAAATTTAAAGCACACACGCCAACAGATTGCGAGAAGCTTGGCTTGGCCCCGTTCGAGGAGCTGTATAGCCAATTTTTTATTACACTTGTGTGGGTGGAACTGATAAAACTGTTCGAGCTAATAGCTCGAAGCTATGCTTATGTTGACTTTTATGATAAATATATTCCAATATTTAATAATCTTTAGGTAAACGCTAACAATCGATATTTGACTTTTTTATGGAATTGAATAAATATCCGTTATGTTTTCATTAACTTTTGAATTTTGATTTATATTAATATTAAATGAGATTTAGCTACATTTGTTTTCTTCTTCTGATAGCAGAAAAAAGCCAGCTGCAGCGTCCATTGAAGATATGGAATTTATTTAACCAGATTCGGGTTCAGCTAGTCAAACTAGTCTAGAATTATTAATTTTTATTTCCATTTGAGCTCCTGTATTGAGAATATATGAGTTCTGACTTTTGTCAAAACACTTTCTTGACACTTTAAAATTTGATTTTTATTTGTTTTATATTTTTTTTAATGTCACAACTAAATGGATCTGGCAACTTTTTTTTTGTATACTAGTTCTAGGAACGACACAGAATCAGAACAAAATAAGAAAAAAATTTTACAATTTATAGAAAGTCCATTTTTTTTGCGAAATAATAAAGCAAAATTTTAATTTTTTCCTGTGTCAAAACACTTTCTTGACTTACTGTAGGTGTATGACTGTATTTTTTTGTTACTAGTTGACAATTTCACTGCATTGAAGTCATGCAGCACTCACGGAATTTTTAAAATTTATTTTTCCTTTAAAAAATGTTTCTGATGTTATGGAATTTTCGTAAAATATATCGTACTTATCATATTTAAGAAAGATTTCCATGCAATTGCTGACAGCAGAATTATTTGAAAAAAGGCGAACGCAGCTATTAAGCGATAATATTGATAGGCTTATATTACTGAATAAAACCAGAAAAGCAAAGCTAACTTCGTCTGTACCGAATAGCTTGTCTCAACGGTTAGCGACTTCGACCAAACTTCGCAGATCAGCTTAAAAACATTACATATTACCCATGACCGTGTTTGAGAGCAGTAATATTAAAAACAAAACAGTTATTTAACAATTATTATATATGCCTTCCAGTTTTTTATATGGCAGCTATACGATATATTCATCCGATTTTGATCAATCTCTCCATAGCATAGAGAACTTATAAATAACCGATTCGGCCGGCTCCGACAAATCTGCAGCGTATTTGTACTAAAAGACTTCGTGCAAAGTTTGGTTACGATAAATTTAAAACTAACAGAGGAGATAGCATAGAAAAAGACGGACAGACGGACGGACTGACAGACGGACATGGCTATATCAACTCAGCTCGTCATGCCGATCAAGAATATATATATTTATGTGGTCGGAGATGCTTCCTTCTATGCGTTACATAAATATCCGGACAGTTTCAATATAGAAGGTATATTGATATAACTATTTCAAAAACAATGATCAGTGATACAGTCAAACAGTGATTATTCGTGACGCCTTCTTAAATCGTGCGTGAATCGTGAGTGACACGTGCGTGACTAGTGCGTCATAAGATATTTATTTCGTGAATCGTTCGTGACGTGAATGAAAATTCGCCCACGAGTGCACCTCTGGATCTCAGTGACTAGAATAGCTAGAGCAACCAAGTTACTTAATATATCTTACGCTGCTGTTACTTTACATCTCTAGAACGTACGAAACCTCCACCTATTTTGATTTGGATAAAAATTGAATGTTAAATGCCAGCGTTTGCGTGGAAGATATATGATATATCTTGAATCTTGTCATATTGGGCTAAGATTATAAAGATGATATAACTGATGAAAAATTATGAGTCTTTTTCTTAATATAAACTTTTTAATAACAAAAGCTCCCAGGGGAGCTATATTATATAGTATTCTGATTTGAATCTATAAATTATATATGTTGTGTATTGTATATAAAAATACTATTATTTCCAAAATTTCCTTTAAATATCTTTAAATTTACTTTGGCTACTTATTACCGCAAGCTTGGTCATTTCGCCTGCTGTGCATCCGCCTGTCCGTTCTACTGTTAGAACACCTAGATCTCAGAGGCCAGAAGTGCTGGAAAACCGATTTTTACATGTAGACGCCCAATTTCCTACTAGACATGAAATTCTCACAGTGTGCTCACGTATCAGAGGGATTCAATGTTTGTATAAGTGTTATGAGCACTGCTGCGCTGTGCTTTCTCGCTGATCTATTCTCGTCCGTCTGTCTGTGATCTTTGGTGATCGTATAAATCATCCACGCTGCCAGGCGCTGTTTTTAAAGATTGCAGTTTGAGTGTTCGGCTTCGGCCCGTTACCAACTTCATGCAGCACGTACACCAAGTGATCGAGGAAGAAAAAAAACAGCACTGTCAAAAATTCCCTGCAAAAGGCTAGTTCAGCTCGAATCTTTAGAGACTCCAGAGTTGTGTATTCCAACCAAGTGTATTCGTTAATCCCACCCGCTTGGCCTATTGCATCAGTTTGTTATAATCCAGTCGTCAAGTGTACTTTGACCCGTCGTTTGCAGTACGTATATAAAATAAGGTATTCAATCCCATTTCAGTCTTTACGGCTCCGACTACTGTTGATAAGAGTCTGACTATGAACTCAACACTCATTAAGAAACCGACGACAACAACAATCGGACGGACGGCAAACAAACTTATGCTTAGCAGCGCCGGCGACAAAATAATCACACACCTACACAGTGTGTAACCTTCGCGGTAGCATCGTCTAGATTACGAATTGAAAGTGAAACAGGCGAATGCATTACCCAACCATAACCAATTGCCGGACTTTAAACACTCCTGTCTTCGAAGTGCCGGTCAACTTGGTCAAATATTTTTCCAGAAAATCAAAACAGATTTCTGTATCTATAAATAATATAAACATCCATATGTGTGTATTGAATACCTGCACCTTGGTATCTCCTCAAGGTTGCCTTCTCAGGTTAAACTGATACGAAACTGATAACCCTTGATCCCCGTCTTGCTCTAAACATCGCCACAGTCTCAACCTGTGCCGGGAAACCTTTTGACATTCGGTTTTGCAAGACCAAACAGAAATAATAGGTGTACTTGGAAGTATAAATTTGCCGGGTATTATGTGATTGGTGATAGTAGGCACCGGGGAACCAAAGTGTACATATTGTAGAACTTCGTCTGGCAGTCTTTTATTCCCCTTTTGCACTATCCACTAACTTCACTAAGTATTGATTAGCATAATATAGTGGTTCACTTTTTTTAGAATCTTTGGGAAACAAATAAAATGAAAGGGTAAACCACATTGACAGAGTTACAAATTTATTGCCCTGTCTCATTGACTTATTAAACGCAGTTAGGCATGAACGTTGCGACTGCCTGCACCACCCGGTCCCAATGCGATGGGTAACGGTTACCAAGCGCATTCCGAATATGTTTTGAGACACGATTTAGTACATTTGTTGCTCGCTGGCACGCCAAACATAATTGTGACTTCTTCTTGGCTAACTCGCCGAAGAACGTAATCAATTGCGGTTGCTCGGGGTAACGAGGAATTTGTTAATTCAATGTTTATTCTGCCCTAACCCCAAGGAGCTACAGCGTCAAGAGAGTTGTTGTCCCTAATGGCGGTTAGTTCGAAATCGAATCCTTCCTTCCGTGCCTTGTGAAAGTTGGATGACAAGCCCTTTGGCGCTCAGTTGGTTCAGTTCCACGGACCCCGTCAGTACAACGGGTGCTACGATTCGGCATATTGTCAAGTCGCATCAGTATCGTTAGACTCTGGTTATCTTTTATACTTGAGGAGCATTAGTTGCGTATTTCCGCATTTTCGCAAATTTGTGTCAATTGCCTTTTGGGCAGTTGGGAAGTGGAAGCATTTCGAGTTGCCAAATTGGGCGTATCGTGTTACCGCCCACCAACAACACGAGTTAGAACCCACAGAAGCTCATGACGACTGGATGAGAATACAATTGAAGCTCAATCAGTTAACAACATTGTGCGCGGATTCAATTTGGGAAATAACTCAATTAATATCTCTACAACATAATTTGGATATTATTGTGGTGCATATTAAATAAAAGTATTTCATAAGAAGTAAGTGTTATCTTTATAATCATAATTTAAAACTACAATACTTAATTATTTTTTAAATGAATAGAAAAATGTAAGGTGTTTTTAAAATAGATGAAAGACAGATGAGATAAAAATGTATTCCTGCAAAGTACTTCACATGAGCAGAATCACTTTTGAACAACTTTGAAATGTGTCTTGAAATATTGTGCCGGACTAATTAACCTAAAGTTTAGTAAAGACAGTTAAGAATTTGGGGGTTGATATGTAATTTATTATATCAATGTGCGGCCCTTCCCGAACAGGTGGAACTTAACATTTTTGAAATGAATAAGCATTTTCTTTGAGTAAACGAGAAAAAGCTAGTTTTTTGATTTATAGGAAAAGTAACATTTGAAAAGTGTATAACTGACCTGTTAATCAACCATAGTCCTATGGTTGACTTCGGCGCTATAAAGGCTGATATTACGCATTTCTTCCACTTGATAATTTTCAATAGCTCAAAGCTTAGAAATATAATGCGCCATTTTTTATGAATATCTCTTTGAATCTGTGCAAAAGCTTTCCTTCTTAATTAACCGTAGAGTTATGCTTGGAGTGATATTTATACATAGGCTAATGTTTCTATTAGACTAAGCCCCAGGTTCATCCTCTCATCTTTGAAACATTTTACTACTGTACTATTTCAACTTATTTCATTCGTAGTCACAGAGTTTAGAATTATGATAATTATGCTGATAAATGTGACGCTTCCCCTTCAAGTTTTATTGAAATAGCTTTGAAACTGATTGCTTTTCGAAACATTTTTTTTTGTATGCATATTTTTCTTTGATTATTAGTTAATTTACTTCTCTTTATAACCTAGCAAAGGGTATTATAATTTTGCTCAGAAGTTTGCAACGCAGAAATATTAATTTCCGACCCTATTAACTATTAATATTCTTGATCAGAGCGGAGAGCTAAGTCGATTAAGATTTTTCCGTCCATCTGCCTGCTTCTACGCAAACTAGTCTGTCAGTTTTAAAGCTATTGAGCTGGAGTTTTGCACAGAGTCTTCTTTTTACTGTACGCTGCTAATATGCCTTAACCGACCGGCTCGAATGACTACTTCTTATAGCTGCCATAGGAACTATGGCGTTCTTAAACTCTGATATCTTAAACCATTTGCAAGGGTACAAAAATTTCGGCACAGACGAAGTAAGCTTAGTCTTCTCGTTTTAATCTATAAATATATTTTATAATAAAATTTCTTTGATAAAATCGTACAGTAATATTTCTTACAATTATTCGATGTTCTTTAGTGAAGATATCCCATTTTGAAAATATGTGCTAGATGTGACATTATTTTGTAAGGCCCATAAGTATGTGATTGGTGTTGTTCAAAGTTTTTACGAGATTTAAATACAAAACATTAGCCTACGGTTGTGCTTTGGCATATTATACTTCTGGGCAGTAAACCATTCTGTAATTTTAAACACATGAACTCAAGATGGTAATCTAGAATTGTTTTGGATAATTTATTTCAAATTAATAAATCCTGAATACAGCACATTTTGGATTTTCCCAAATTTAGTATCAAAGTATCAATTTCTTAGCAACTCGCGAATGACAACGAAAGATTTACAAATCACACAGTCGATTTCGCGCTCGGTTGCGAATTTCTAAGGGTATCTTACAGGTTGAATATTTATTTGATTCAAATGTTGTATAGATTGAACTTTTCGTCAAAAAACCCTGATAAAAAAAAATTTGGTCAAAAATGTTCATCATCTTGAGATCGTTAAAAATGAGAGGACAGAGGAGGGGGGGGGGCGTTATTAAGGGTAGTTGTGAAATTATTTCTTTAAGTCATGTACTTACTCAGACGATATATAAATTTAGTAATTGTCTTTTCACACTTCAAGGTCGAGTCTGCGAGATTTTGTTTTCATAGGGAACACGTTGGCTGGGTGGTTACTCAAAAGTCGCAAAATACAAGCTCCAGCACTGCTTTCATTGGTGTAACCATATAACTCGTATAAGGTTATCGTTTCCGAGCGGGGAATCAAACCGAATCGAATTTCGGTTCTGGTTCCGGTTCTGTTACATACTGAACTTCTGTTTCGGTAAAAGGTGCTGTTTTGGTTTTGTTTTATTTCGGTATTCGACTCCGTATCGGCGCCTAGATATTTACTTCGTTATATCAGTACGTACCAGTACTGGAAAAATTAACAGAAATTTGAAAACTTAAGTCCAAATTTATGTTTACATAAATTATTATTTTGTTGGCGTGTCTTTGCCATACAAAATTAACAAGTTTGTTTTCTAAAGATGATTTTTTGATAGCTTCTACAATTCAAAAAACTTTGTTGACTTTTTATACACTTGAAAAATGTATTATAATTTTGCCCAAAAGTTTGCAACGCATAGAAGGAATCATCTCCGACCACATTAAGTATACATATTCTTGATTAGCATGACGAGCTTAGTCGATTAAGCTTTGTCCGTCCGTCTGTCCGTGCGTCCGTCTGTCGCGAACAAGTCCCTCAGTTTTGAAGCTATCGAACTGAAACTTTGCACAGAGTCTTCTTTTTACTGCACGCTGCTAATATGTCGGAACCGACCGGATGGGATGACTACTTCTTGTTTTGTTCACAATATTACCGCTCTCAAACACGGTCATGGGTAATATTAAATGTTTTTAAGCTGATCTGCGAAGTTTGCACGAAGTCGCTAACCGTTGAGACAAGCTTTTTCGAGTGTATCAGAACTTCGGTTAGCTTTGCCTTTCTCGTTATCACTAATATTGCTCAGAAAAGCCTTAAACAGAAAACTTATATTTAGGAAGATACTAAACTTTTTGTATTGTCCCATTTCTGTTCATATAAATACATATCGTTCACTTACTTTAAGAGTGTCATAACACGATTATAAGTTAATGCTGCACAAATATTCGCTTAATCGTGTTGATTTATACTCTTCTAGTAAAATAAGAATATGTCGTTATTTCATTTAACAAGTTAATTTTCACGATCCAGCAATAGCGACTTATTTCAGTTGTCCTGCAGGCTATATTGTTTAAAGATCCTTCGGCCTTATGATAATACGACAAATTCGCGAATTGGATTGATTAGAAACTAAAAGATGTATTTTCAATACAGAACGTTAAACGTTATTTCAGTAACTCGTTTATTTTGAGTGATGACAGTGTTGATGTATAAGCATGAAATGTGTGTCAACTTAGTCTCCACTTTCCGATAAAGTAAGTGTCAGAGCTGCTTTCCTCATTAAGGTGCATTTGAACAGAAATGGATCCAATTTTTTTTGACATATCTCCCAAAGGTCCTACAAATTCCAAGTAACAGGTGCCACGGAAATTTCTTTTGGTTGGTTTCAAACCTCCCGTGATTTGTTAGGAGATTTAGCAAAGCTCTTTTCTCAGTAGCTCCATCTGTCGTTGGTGGCACCATCTACTTGACAGGTAACGGATTAAGGGCTGCAAGTTATACTTCATGTTTGGCGCCAACACATTGTTGAATTTTTTAAACCCTTGCAAGTGTTTAAGTTTAAGAACGCCAGCAATAAAACAAAAAATTTTTCTAAATAAAACCTACTTTTTGACCGATAGTTCCTATGGCTATATAGCTATATGCTATAGTCATCCGATTTGAATCAGACTTGACAGAAGTGTGTGTTAACATATCATATTGATCTGTAACGAGTTTGGGAGCGATAAACTTTTGTCAGACCTATCTTTTGTATCGCAGCTATCCTTTGGTCAGACCTATATTTTGTATCGCAGCTATACTATATATATAGTTGCCCGATTTTCATAAAACTTGCTGAAATTATGTGAAAGCATAAAGATCTAATAATTACGAGCTTCGGACACGTTTGCAATGAAAACAAAAAAGTTTTTTCACTAAAACTACTTTTTTAACCGATCGTTCCTAAGGCAGCCTTATGCTATAGTCATCCGATCCGGCCGGTTTCGACAAATGTGCAGCGTATTTGTACGAAAAGATTTTGTGCCAAGTTTGGTTACGATAGCTTTAAAACTGACGGAGGAGACAGAATAGAAGCAGACGAATGTACAGACGGACAGACGGACGGACAGACGGACATGGCTATATCAACTCAGCTCGTCACGCTGATCAAGAATATATATACTTTTTGTGGTCGGAGATGCTTCCTTCCACGCGTTACAAACATCTGGACAATTTAAAAATAGGGTATAAAAAGGGGATATTTTTGGGCAAGAGATTCAGCCCTGTTTTTAGAGATGGAACTTCAGTTGAAACATCTGGTGTTCTAACTAGATTTTCTAAAAAGAAAATTAAATCTCTCGAAGTTCTCTGGTACCAACGAAAAATCTCTAGAGATATCTGTGGCACCTCCGATAGTGTGGGTCTGGAAAATGACAAGAAAATTCCCCCATAACCAAGTGTTCGCTTTGGAGTTGTTGGAATCAGAACCGAATATGTACCGGCATGTTTAGGTTCTTTTCGCTCTTTTCGGTTTCAAAAATATCAGTTCTTGTATACCGATGGTATACTAAAAATTCAAATTATTGGTTTGGGTTCTGGGTTTTGATCGGTTCTTTTCCGACCCTATAAAATACATATCGCTCACTTACTTCAATTCAAAATTATCCATTTTGAGAAAAGCACGTTTAAGGTATTCAATGGATTTAACACAGAAAAAATGTATCTTTTAGTTTCGAGTTAATTAAGTAAAATATTAAAATTTTAGAATGCTTATTGATAGAAGTTGAAAATTTGATGCTTTACCTGAAAGCCGAAGTATGTTTGCCCAATATCGACTGCAGGACAACTGAGATATGACGTTCTTGCATTAACATGAAAATGAACCTGTAAAATTATAATGAGACATATTTTCATATCACATGGAAAGTACGAAAATTTTTACACAAAATAGTACACAATATAGCGAGTATTTTTGCATCATTAAGTCAAAAATCGTATTTTTTGAGTTGTGCCAGTATTGAAGTAAGTGAGCGAAATACATATATTTGATCAGTATCAACAGCCAAGTCGATTGAGCCATGTCCGTTTGTCCGTCTCAGAGTTGATAACTTATCATTGATAAGAGCCAGAGGTTCAACATGTAAGGGTCATATTTAGTAATTAGCTCTACTTTTTGATCTGCCGAAGGATTGGTAAAGATCGGATAAACGATAGTCAAGCTATGAGCAAAAGAAAGTTTGCAGCAATGAAATCCATACTCAGCATTCAATTTCGCTGTTAGAGAGTATCTACATTCGAGCTGTACCTACTTTCCCTTTTCTTTGATTATACTCTCTGCACACTGAACACATTTTAGAGGAACGCACGGAATTTGATGATGATGTCAAATGGAAATTTACATTAGACACTTTAACCTATACATCTGACAGTCAATGCTCTTAAAAATGTGTTGTATCAAAAACTCTATAAAAATATATTTAGTCTTCACGAACCCCAGTTGAGCTACGGAATTGTTGAATTGAGGTATTTTCAACATGTTCAATTGTGAACAACCCTTTTTGTCAACATGAATGTTAAACTGTTGGTTTACAATTATTATTAACCATCTTACGAATCTTCAAATTAATATAGAAATGTAAAGAATTCATATAATTAATGGAGTGTGCTGTACATACATCTATTGTTATGTGTAAGAAGTGAAATTACAAAAGCTTGAGCAACAATTCGGCTAATCTGAAAATGACGCAACGACACTCCGAGGAGATGAGTTCAATACCCCGAAGTCAATTTACTAGGAAAGTCGGCGACAAGTTCCTCTCTAATACTTTTTGCTCCATGCTAGGACTAGAACCTAGGTCTTGCTGCCTTTCATTCATAGGCCTCTACTCAATTGCCGGCAGCTAAATGTGCTAAACGATATCTGGCACAAAATGGGCAGCACTTTTTACAGTGTTTACCAACACTAGAAGTTCTCATTTTAACCGGAGAAATAGTGCTTAATTAGTAAGGGTAGTATGTAAAACTGTCAAAAAATTCTCAACTCAACAATTCCGTAGCTCAACTGGGGGTCGTGAAGACCCTAATTGAAAAAAAACTTGGCATACAATATATTTAACATTTGCTGAAGTTAAAGTCGGCTCTAACCGACTTCAATATACACATTACTCATAAGAAGAAATGTTTAATAGCATTCCTATGTTCTTGAGGGGCACATCCGAAAAGTATGCAATATTTTTAACTCTGCTATTTATTATCCGATCTTGATGAAATTTGCAGGAATTATAGTTATTGCGAATATAAATGAAAGTTTAAAATTTTAACTCGAAATGGCGGTGGGCGTGGCATAAATTTGAAGCAAACTTGAACTGCATGCAGGAGTCTACATGTCAAATTTGGTTCCGCTAGCTCTTCTTGTCTCTGAGATCTAGGTGTTCATACAGACAGACTGTCAGACGGACAAGGCTATATCAACTCGGCTGTTGATGATGATCAAGAATATATATATATATATATTTATTTGGTCGGAAATAGGGCTTAATCCCGAAACGAATTTCGGTTCCGGTACCGGTACGTCCCGAAATGAATGTTTCGGTTAAAGGTTCTATTTCGGTTTTCGGTTTCGATACGGTACCCGGATTTTTATTTCAGTATAACGGTACGTACCGGTATAAGTACATCTTTTTTTCAATATTGGAAAAATTAAATTCTAAAATGAATCTAAATCATTTTTTTTCTGTTTAATAAAACGAATCAAAATTCAAAAATGGTTTCAAAATTATATTGATTTCATATTTCCTATTCATAAATATTATATTATGCATTATTAGTTTTCGAATTTAACTTCGAATTTTATACGTCCACTATATAGCATTCTTGTGATTTGCTCTCAGTAACATAATTGCATTCAATGTGGTTGAGTCCATGCAACGTCTTAGCAGATTCATTATAAATTTTACGCCAGAGAATAGGCGTTCCACTCTAACTTGCGTAGCTGGAACAGAAAGATCGAGTTTTAAAATCTCATTCAATTTTGGGAACATTGTGGAGGATTCTGACCACCAGTTAAGAATGTTTTAATGGTTTCGAACACGTATAAGTTCGAGAAAAGTGTTAATGAAATCCAGTAGCTCATTTGTTGACACAATTGATGTGTTATAATTACCAAAAATCTCTTTCCTGTAAAATCACATATGCCTCAACTTCGTCGGCGCATTCAGATGAACCGGATTTTGAACTGCATTTACCATTAAGCCGTGATTGAACAGCAAATGACTAAGTGTGTGCAAAAATATATTAAGTAAAAGATCGATACAGGTTTTTTTTTTGCTCAGTACTTAACGTTACGTTATACCTAGGGTCCAAAAATATGCCACTTAAAGAAGAATTGTTTTCAAAAAGAGGTTTCCCTTGCTTTTCTATTTCCTGAAAACCCGATTTCGCAAGAGAGGACAATTTTTAATATGTATTTCCAATTTCCTAACAAACTAGATTCTCGGCTTGAAGTTTAGTTGTGGCCACCGCTGCTGGTTCTAAAATCTAAGTACCACACTATCCGGTTCAGAAGAAAATCCTTATCTGCAGCAAATATTTTAGCATCCTGTAGGTTGAGCTCCAACGCGTGGGGCAATCGATTGGTGCTTAAATTTCACGACTCCTAAAAAAAAAATAGCAAGAAAATCTTGCATCGTGTACAAACGTCTGACTAAAACTACGATGCGCTCTCCAAAGGTATAAAAACGAAACAATACCGTCACCAACGTTTCGGTTTCGTTCCGGTTATATCGGTGCCAATAAGAACGGTAAACGGTTTTCGGTTCCCAAAAAAAAATATATGTTTCGATTCCGGTTCCGGCACGCGATTTGAAACATTATGAGTATGACTGGTTCATTCCCCGAAGGAAAACTATTTGGGTTTTTTGGTACATTAAATTGGCTGCTCAAACTTTCTGAATTAATGTCAATTGCGAAGAAGGTTAAAAAGATATGCGTCATGTCCGGTATTGGGCGATCACCTCCTTTATTTGGTCCTTATGTGTTTTTCTTGCCGACTTAATATACAGAGTGGTCCATCTAATGTTTGGAATTTGAACTATTCATAATTTGACTTTAAAAACTTCAAATGTCATTCGGAAAGCTACTAATATTTAGTAAATACTTCGAAATTTACGAAATGGGTCGCTATTCGCTTGAAGAAAGTTGGGAAATACCAAAAACATATTTCCAAAGTGGTGAGTTCTCGACTCAAACTGTGCGAAATTTAAACAACATTTAACAAAAAATAAACTTAATTTGTGGATCAATTCGTGAAGCGAGTTCGTGGAACTGTAATGTTGGTGGATAAACTAACCCGTGTACGTAATCGTCCGGTGCGCTCGACCGAAAACATTGCCAAGTCAGCCGTGGTGTTCATTTGACCAAACTAGTTTTTCATAAATAAATGGCTTGAAACTCGGTTTGTCAGGAGAGATTGTTAATTTATTATATAATTCATTTTACAAGATCAGAAAACGGGGTGCAGGGCTGAATGTTATTTGAGTCAAATTAATAGGAACAAAAACGCATAAGTGTTATTTTCTAGCCGATCTAAATGAAATTCCGTTTATAAGCTCTATGGGCTAATGGAAAAAACATTCTCCAATTCTAAAAACCCACTAGCAAAGTGGGAAACCGGAGGGCGGCGCTGTGTTTTAATAATTATTTTTAATCTATATGAAATTTAAGAGAGGATTTATGTTAAATTGGAATTTTAAAAATGAAGATATATTTTGTAATTTGGCAAAATCGAAATTCAGAACTGAAAAATAGAATAAGAATTTACACACTTTTCTTTTTTTAAGCTCAGTCGTTTTCAAGCTTTAAGCATTCGAGCAAACCACGATCAATTTTAATATTTATAGATTTATTTATGCTAACGAAATTTATTCAAATGAGTCCCTAGGTACAGTCGTAAAAGAGTAACTAAAATAGAACGTAGACCCACAATAAGTGGAACAAATAACTTGATACAAGATGGCATGCTAGACCATTGTTGAAATATTAATTTTATATTCATGGTGTTGGCTACATAAATGGGGCAGAGGAGCTAGTCTCCAACCCCTAGTCTCGTCAGTGTGGCAGCATAGGAAGGATCAAAACTAGGAACACAAAACGCATTCGTGTCGGAGGAAGTTTCAACAATGGCAAAATATTGTTTATTAAAATAAATACGAGGACAGGATATTATTATGCATGTTGTTACTGTGACAAACTGCAGCGGTGGTGGGAGGGGGAGGGCGATAAACACAAGTTTGCTGTCCTGGTGACAGACCGTACAATGCGTGTTTTGTTGCTGGGCGCAAAAAACGATTTCCTCAAGTGGGCACTGAAATATTATTCCCCAGCTAGAGCTTTGGCTGGATGATAACGAGGGGGAGCTTGTTTATTTATGGAGGGCAAAGCGTTAGAAAAATCCGCCTGCTACAAAGTGTAGCCAGCTGTCATGGTGATCTGGCTGGGAATAGAAATGTGTGGTTAGTCGTCCTTACAGCAAAATGCGGGAGCTTAGGACAAGTTAATAAATCAATTTGGACAAACTTATCGAGAATTTCAGTCGGGCGTAGGCGGCAAAGTTTTGCACAAAAGTTGTATGTTTGCACGCAAACAGAAAGGCAATTTCATCAGCTCCCGTTCACACTCCACTCTTCCACAGATGCAGGCGTATCGCGATAACTTCAAGCAAACGCCCTGCCCAGCGGCCGTCGACCTGCAAGCGCCGCCGCCTCCACCGCCTGCGTCCTCATCATCCACGCGCCTGCCCTTCTCGCGCACTCATCGTGGGCGTAGTGGCGACGCCTCAGCCGCTGCCTCCGGAGCGATAACTCCCAGGATGATGAGCCCGGCTCCAGCGGCGGGGGACTCCTCGGCCAACGCACTGCTTCGTCAGAATCAGGAGCTGCGTCAACGTCTGGCCGACGAGTCCCACAGCTATCGACGGCGCCTGGACACGTACAAGCAGGCCCAGCATAACCAAGCCAATCTGGTTAGTCGGTTGCAGTCAAAGATCCAGCAGTATAGACTCCGCTGCAGCGATCTGGAGGACCGCATGCATGAGACCATAAAACCAACTACGTCGGGACCAAAGCTGACAACGGGTCCAACTGGTAGCCAGGTGCTGGTGAGTAGACAAACTCTAATAACTGATAAATAAGGTGTTAAGCTGGATTCCCTTTTTAAGTGCTCCACCTCGCTGACACTGGGACAGAGCAGTCTTCCCTGCAGCTCCTCTCTAGACTCCCCTCCTCCTAGCTGTAACCGGGACTATGTGCATGACGATGGTAGCAGTGATCTGTGCCGCAAGCTAGAGGAGGAGCACAACCGCTGTGAGCAGATACTGGCTCAAAACAATGCTCTGCGCCAGCAGCTAGAGGAATCGAATCGCACCAACGAGGCTCTGACCAACGATCTGCAGAAGCTAACTAACGATTGGTCTGGTCTTCGCGATGAGCTGCTCATCAAAGAGGACGAGTTCAAGGAGGAGGAGCAGGCTTTCAAGGACTACTATAATAGCGAGCACAACCGCCTTCTTAAGATGTGGCGTGAAGTAGTTGCTGTGAAGCGGGCCTTCAAGGAGATGCAGACCACTATGAAGGCGGAAGTAACAAAAATGGGGCAAGAGATCAACTGTGTGGGCAAGGATATCAATGGATCCAATGCGGCTGTGGCCTTTGCCCAGCAACAGGCCAAGCGGGCAGCCGACGAGGAACTCAAACAAGCACACCGCATCAGCGATGACCTCCAGGCTCAGTTGGCCACCCTCAAGGTGCAATATGAGAGCGCACGCCACGAGATCATGGAGCGTGATCAGCGACTGCTAGAGTTGATGAATCAGCTGAAGAAACTAGAGGATCGCTGCGCTCAAGCCGAGTCACAGGCCGCCTTAGCCAATCGCTATAACGACGAAATCGAGAGACTTAACAATTCGATGCGCGAAATTGCGCAAGCTGTAGTGCAAGACGCTGAGATCGCTGATCGCGAAGCAGACCCCGAGGTCAGTGGCGGGGCCATGAAGCACATGCATTTGACGCGTGATTCCGCCTCCGCTTCGATAGCAGGTGGAACTGCTAGCGGTGCGAAATCGCCACGGCGTAATTCCACTCGTGCCTCACAGGCCTTTGCCGAGGGCACCATTTCTGCGGTTCAGGCTGCTCTCCATAAGTACCAGCTAGCCCTACACGACATGCAGGTTAAGTTTCAGCAAAGCAGTGAGAATCTGCGCACCACGAAGACACAGTTGGACACTAGTGAAAATACTAAGCAGCTGCTGACAACCAAAATGCAGCAGCTCACCGAGAAACTGGACTCTAGCAATTCCAAACTCTCGGAGCTGTTGCAGGAGCGCGAAAGTCTGCAGAAGACACTGGATGAAGTTCGTAGCCATAAGCAGCAGTCTGAAATGGGGCGGGCGGATCTTAATAATGCGGTAAGTTGATAAGAAAACAATTACTTTCATAATTGAAATGCTTGGCATGATTTCAAGTGCCCCCTTTATAGTAGACAGTTTTGAATACTAGATTCAGCTGCCCCGCTCGTCGCGAGATACCACATCGTTCCTCTATGGTGGCAGTGCTGGTCCCCTTCAAATAAACTCGATCATTATATTTCGCCTGTATCTTACCGTCTCCTCTACGAACTCGACAAGCCTGTGCAAGTCTTCACAGTTTAGCACAGCGAAATATTACTCTTTTCCAGTGTAACAGACTCAGTTTGCTAGGAATGGGGCAAATGGCGATAGAGTGGTATACATATGTACGTCTTCTCTAACACGCAAGTTACACAGGGAACATTCTTCGTTTGCCCCTCAAAGGGGCCGAGCTTCTCACAATCTCTTGGCGTGTGTGCTTTAAATTTTTCGCACAAGAGAAAGGGACCTACAGTTTAACGCCGAATCCGAACGGCAAAGTTTGAGAATTTGCTTTTTCATGGCTAGTTACTTTACAGCTGGCGCCACTAGCTGGCGATGGTTACCGTATGTATAAAAGCTAATTTCTAAAGAAAGAAAAAAACTTTTTTTTATTTGATATTCCGAGGCGGGATCGAACCCACGACCTCCTTCGTTTGCTGTTGGTAATAGGGCTGGAGAAACATCGATGTCCACGTACATCGATGTTTTCGATGTTTTAGCAGTAAAACATCGATGAAACATCGATGTTTATTTAAAATTTTAAGAGTCTGATGATATAGCTTCCTGAATCAATTTCTTGCTTGAGATTAAATCGAAAATAAATAGAGAACAAAAATAATAAATATAAATTTGATAAATTGTAAGACCAATGTCCCTTCTCGGGTTCTAGATCAAATATTTCTTTATAAGTATTTTTAAATTATTTCAATTTATATATAGGAACATTATACGCTCCCAATTCTTTGGCATTAAGGTACGACAGGGTCTGTCCAGCTTTACTGAATGTCCTTTTAGAAGTTGCGGATGTTGCCGGAATACATAAATTTACTCCCCATTTTTTGTGTGTTTCGCTGCATCTCGCATATTAGTGGAATAGTTAATGAAATAGTGGCATATTTTCTCCCAAAAATTTGCAAAGTGACACCCTATTCTAAGAGGTAAGGATTTCTGACATTTCTTGTAAAGTTTATATATGGGTGCTTTTGGAATTGCTTAGAGTTTGAAGAAAAATTGTGCATAAATGGTCAGACAAGAAAAATTCGCTTTATTTTTAAATATATATTATTTCACCGAGAGGCGGCTTCTCAAATAAAGCTTGGATTGTTTTAGTTATTCATTGGCCACAGTACTTGATTTAAAAACTCACGATTCGCTTACATTTGGAAATCACGTCATTAAGGCAGGGAAGTCGAAAGATTTCTTGATTCAAAAGAGGGAGTGTGTGTTCAAATCAAGAAAAATTTGTGAGTTTTAATAAATCGCACTTTTTTTGATTATAGCATGTAAATGGATAAGCATCAACCACATTAATAACACTAGTTTACAGCCAAAAAGACCCATTTCTACTGAAACTCTATTTTAGTGTAGTTTGGAATGCTGATCTCAAAAATCGATTTCAAAAATTTTTCCATGGCTCCGTTTTTGAAATATGAATTTTTTCATTTTTCTGGTAGGTTCTCTTACATTCAAAGCCATATCTCATTTCGTAATTGTTAGATAGAGTCACGCAAGATACGAATCGAAAGCTTTATAAGCTGGCAATAATCGCGTAGAACATTGTTTTCAAATCGGCTGAGTAGTTTGAATTCAACGATCAAGAATATTTCAAAAAATGGATTTTTTGCTTGAAAATGCAAGATTTAAACGCATAGGAAAAATATAAGAAAATCAAAAAAAAATATTTTTATTATTTCTACTTAAGAATCCCACTTTTACAAAAACAACAAGGTATTGGTGAGGAAAATCATGTCTCACGTACCGTAGATATATCAAATTGAGCAGAGGAACTAACAGTCAAATTTGAGTATTTAGTGAGTTCACTAAAAAAATTTTTTTGTTTTTTCTTCATCTTTTGGTCAATTTATGAAGTGAGCGAAAAGCCAGAACAAAAATAATAATCAAGAACGGAACAAAAGTCGAAGCAAACGAAAATTTATTTTTAAATAATCACGAAAATACCACATTTTTTTGCACTAAATTGCTCACAGCCCCTGTGTTTGTTCATAGATCTTGATAATCGATAACTGGTTTTCTTCGTAGAAGTGCGACTCTTAAGTAGAAAAAATAAAAATAATTTATTTGGATTTATTTCTATTTTTCCTATGCGTTTAAATCTTGAATTTTTAAGCAAAAAATCAATTTTTTGATATATTCTTGGTCGTTGAATTCAAACTACCCAACCGATTTGAAAACAATGTTCTACGCGATTATTGACAACTTATAAAGCTTTCTATTCGTATCTTGTATGACTCTATCTTACAATTATGAAGTGAGATATGGCTTTGAATGTAAGAGAACCTACCGGAAAAATGAAAAAATTCATATCTCAAAAACGGAGCCATGGAAAAATTTTTGAAATCGATTTTTGAGGTCACCGTTCCAAGCTATACTAAAAAAATATTTCAGTGTAAATGGGTCATTTTTTTTTTTTTTTGTAAACTAGTGTAATTAATAGGGTTTGGTCCAATCATATTTTTTTGAAGTTGCATATTGCATATGGACAGAACCGCAAATTAATCAACTTACCTTTCTTATGGACGCCAAACAAATTTTATAAGAAAATAGCGTGGCCTTGTCTTGTTTACGTAGGGTTGCAAAAACATCGATTGTGGAAAAATATCATCGATGTTTGCAGCTTAGACAAAAACATCGATGCATCGATGTTAGCATCGATGTTTCTCCAGCTCTAGTTGGTAAGTGTGGCATACAATTTAAGACTAGCAATTTAGCATGTGCCTTAAATATTACCGACATGCTGAAGGAGTCATAAATGTCGTTATAGTATTGTTTTTTATACCATTGCAAATTGTGTTATAATTTTGCCCAGAAGTTTGCAACGGAGAAAAAAATTTTCTTTTCCGTCCCTATTAACTATATGTATATCTGTCTTTCTGTCTGTCCGTCTGTTTCTACGCAAACTAGTCTATCAGTTTTAAAGCTATCGGGCTGAAACTTCGCACAGAGTCTTCTTTTTACTGCACGCTGTTAATATGTTTTAACCAACCGGATCGGATTACTATATCTTATAGCTGACATAGGGACTATCGGTCAGACAACGTTTTGTTTTTCAATGTTCAATGTGTTTCAAAAAGAGCTTTCCACATTTTTTTAGCGAATTTTGCATAATAAACAAAAAAAGTCTAATTACAAAAAATTAAGTGGAATAAAAGACCATTTCAACCCAGCTTTCAAATGAATGATAAATCGTCCCGTAATTTAAATATCTTTATTTTTGGTCTGTTGCAGACGTTACAGCCATTAAGCCATACTGTATAAAAAAAAATGTTTTTTTCATCCGATTGACTTGAAACTTGGTTTGTAAGCATTGTACGCGAAATAATTCGACATGTGTTTTCCCGATTTTCAAAAATCCTCCCACGAGGAAAACGGCCGGGAAATTCTGTATTGAAAAAAAACTGTTTTTTATCCGATTGTCTTGAAACTCAGTTTGTAAGGATAAAATTCGAATTAATTTGTGATTTCATTTTCCGATGTTGGAAATACCGATTTTGCTAGTTTGCCCTCGATATTTATCGATTATTAATATTAATATTATTTAAACACATTTTATGTTACCTTGAGTATATGTTTTTTCGGATTCTCGACAACCTATATCAATTTAAATCCCAGATTCAGATTCAGCAGGCAAAAATCCATTATAACCACCTATTTCCACTTCATAATATTAAAAATTTTTTTGAGTATTTTCATGCCGTTGCGGACGTTACACATTTTGGCATTAATTTTTTTCAAAAAAATGTGTAATAAAGTTTTTTTTCATCAGATTAATGGGCATGAAAAACTCTGTTTATTAAGCCAGTTTGGAAAACCAATTTATTAAAATTTATTCTGTTAAATTAAAAAAACCTTATTTTCCGTTGCGGCGTTACACACAGTAAACCGATTTTTAGTTAAAATTTTTAATATATATTAGATATCTAACAAATATAATGAGTACCTTAAATTAAAGAAAATGAAACAAATTTTAAGTTTTGCTAAGCTCAAAATACTGAAACGACTGATTTTTTAATTTTTTTGACCAATAAAAAAACACTTTTTTTCTCAAGAATTAATACAAGCAAGAGTTAGGTCTAGGTATGCATCTGCCAAGAACAAACTAACCACCGTAGAACAATATTGCTTACATATTTAGGAGCTTGAATATGTATCCTATCATTCCATTAACAAACATTTGGATTTTGGACAACTTCAAATTTCAGCCCTTGGTTTAAAAATTTTCGGATTAGCCCATATGTATGTAAGAACATATCGCTCACTTACTTCTATACGGACATAACTCAAACGAGAGCGTAAGTTAAAGTCGACTCTAACCGACTTCGACATACCCGTTACTCATGAAAAACATGTCCGAAAAGTATGCAACATTTTTTTAGTGTGGGAGGTTGGTAGCGGGGGGCTTGCTAATTACTAACTATCTCTAGAAAGTACGAATCGTCTATCTTTAACTTAAACTGTAGGAGATATAACGTTTTTTCAAAATTGCGGGGGCGGGAGGGGGCGTGTAAAAATTTTCGTATTGACATCTCTTTTACTTTTCGTGTGATATGAAAATATCAGGCCTGTTCTCAATTCCAATTCGGTTTTCGTATAAACGTTTGTACGTTGAACTCTATGTTAATAAGGTTATATGAAAGGTGACATTCCTATCTACGGCTACTAGATCCGGTTTCAGTAAAAGTGGAATTGCTCAAGCAGTTGAAACTGACAGCTCAATGCCATGTGGATTCAATTCGTAGAAAAAGGGAGCGTTGATCTAGTAGCCACAGGTTTCCTTTACAACTTCCATTTAAATTTGTAAGAGTAAAATGGCCAATTCAAACGTTTATACGAAAACCGAAGTGGAATTGAGAACAGACCTGCCAGTATTGAAGTAAGTGAGCGATATATATTTATGGGGTGATTCCTTCTCTGCTGCTGCAACGAACTTTCTTTTGCCCTACTCCGCAAAACCACAACACAAAAAATGAATGACGCCAGTGTCACGTGACGCTGTAATCAAATTTTACTCCTACTAAAATCTTCCGTACCGAAATTAAAGTTGTTTCACATCAAAAAATAAATTTGTTTAATTTGTCTTAATATTTATGTGAAATATCTTTAATTTCGGTACGGAAGATTTTAGTAGGAGTAAAATTTGATTTCAGAGTCACGTTACGCTAACGTAATGGAAGATTTAGTAGGAGTAAAGGGGGATCAGTGGTTTAACAGTGACTCAACTCTGACTAAACAGTGACTAAACAACGACTAAATAGTCGCAACAGTGACTTGACAGTGACTAAACAGTGACTTGACAGTGACTAAAGAATGACTAAACAGTGACTTGATAGTGACTAAATAGTGATTTGACAGTGACTAAGAAGTAAGCATTTCTGACCCCATTAATGTACATTTTGCTTGATCAGCATTAGCACTTTAATAAATTCTTTTCCCATTATAGATGCGTAGTCCTTAGACTCATTACTGGGGGACTCGTGGTTGAGTTTGATTTTTGGAAAGAGGAACAAATGTTCCTTACGATTGTTTTCGGCCGATTTGCGAGATACTCAATTTTCATGGTGATGCTGATTTGATAAGGAGTTGTTCTTCTTGCAGAATCTCGAAATATATGCTGGAGCGCTATATAAAAACCTTGTAAAATTTAATAGATAATTTTTTTGGTATCACCCTATTTAGTACGAGAATCTGAGCTCTGAATTCGAGAAGCTTCAGTTGAACAACGGAAAGCTGCAGAAGCGCATTGACTCTATGGAGGAGGACAAAAAAGCTGTGGAGCTAGAGATACAGCGTATTCTTAAGGACAAGAATATAACCGAACTTAATTTGAGGTAGGCAGAACCCTACTGATTGTTTTTATCTTTAACAAGTTTAAAATAATTTTCTGAGCACAGATCCGAGGAAGATCGCAGCAGCCGTCTGCGTGAAGAAACTATTTCGCTGCGAGAGGAGCTCAATCGAGTTAGCCTAAATCGCGATTTGCTTGAACAGCAACGCATCGAGTCGGATAACTTAATTAGTTTGCTCGAGAAGCAAAAGTCCGATCTGGAATATGATTTAGACAAGCTGTTGCTGGAAAAGTGTGATCTGCAGGAAAAGCACGAAAAGTTATCGAACAACAATTGCTCCACGAGCGATGAGCTAAAGTCTGTGCAGAGCTGCCTTATCGAGGCTCAGGATGACCGAAAGAAGTTGCGTCTCCTGTCCAATGATCAGGGCAACGAAATTGGCGAGTTGAAAAAGGAGCTTGCTGTGTTGGACAAGGCGCGACTAGAACTCGAGACAGACAATCTCTCTTACAGTGAAAAGCTCAAGTGCTTGCAGTTGGAGAAGGAGAAGATACTGCAGGACTTGGCTTGCGTGACCAGGGATCGGGGCGACATTCACAATCAGTTGACGGCCATGTGTCGCAAGAAGGAAGCACTCAACGAGGAACTGATGCGAACACGTCAGCGCCTAGAACAGACTACTGAGACCAATAGTCGCCTCAATCGCAATCTGGAAGACATGGTCAAGGACGTGGAGGAGAAACAGGTGGTAATCGATCTTCATGAAAAGGACACGCATCGTCTTAACGAGCTCCTCGCCGCCTTGCGATCTGAGAAGGAATCTCTTGAGTCTGTACTCTTCGACACGAATACTTCGCTGGAGGCCACCGAGGAAAAACGTATTCAGCTGGAGCGTGACTTACAGGAAGCTTTGGTACGTGAAGAGTCCCTCAAGAACCATGTGGGACGCTTACAAAAGGAACTGGAGCTGTGCCAGCGTAAGGCCCAGGAGACCAAGACTCAGCTGATCAACGCAGCCCGTGCCGCTGAAAGCGATTTCAATCAAAAAATTTCCAATCTCCAATCGGCCGCTGAGGATGCAGCTAAGCGACATGGCGACGAGGTACTCCAACTCCGTAGCGCCCTTGAAAAGCGCATGCAACAGGCTCTGCAGGCTCTACAGACAGCCAAGGACGATGAGATCGAGAAGCTGAACGAGCGTCTAGCTGCTCTCCAGGCCCACATCGAGAGCCTTGTCCAGCAGCACGAGGAATCGTTGATCCGAGCTGAAAGTGAGAAGCAGCAGGCTCTCCTCATAGCCCATCGGGACAAGCAGGCTGTGGCCGAGCGCCTTGAGTGTGTTTCTCGAGATCTCAAGTCGGAACAGGAATCGCTTGATCGCAGTAAACGCGAAGCCAACGCCCGCGACGAGAAGCAACGAGCAGCTATTGCCCTTCTTAAGGACGAGATTGTCCACATGCGCACTAAGGAAGAGGAGCACAGGTATGTCAGAAACGTCTTAGTCTGATTATTGATTTTTAATTTCTAATTTGGCTAGGATTAAACTGGAGGAGTGTATTCGCAAGCAGGAACTTCAGCTGAGCAGCATGCGCGAAGAGCGTGACACACTCTGTAGGCTGAGCGAAGAGTTGAAAATGGAGATACGCCTGAAGGAGGACAAGATGGAGGGCACCAATAATGAGCTGCAGGACGCTCTGCGCAAGACCAAAGAAGGTTAATTTATTATCATCACAGCTTCGGTTCCCCCCTTAATATATCCGCTTTATTGTTGGCGTCCATTTCAGGTGATGGCTTCATCGAAAGCCTTCGGAAAGATCTGACGGATAGTCGCCGTCAGCTGGCAGATAGCAACATCGAGCGCGACAAGTACTCGAATAGCAACAAAGAGTTGCGAGATCATGTGAAGCGTGTGGAGAGCGCCAAGCGGGAGCAGGCCCGAGCCATTGAAGAGGCTCTGCAAAAGATTAGCAATCTGGAGGACACTAAGAATACACTGGAGAACGAACGTACTCGATTGAGTACCATTCTAAAGGAAACAGAAAATCACTTCACAAAAACAACGCAGGAGCTAAATGCTACCAAGGCATCATTGCAGAAGACTCAAATGGAGTTTGCCCAGAAGGATGAGGGGGGCAAAGAGCTGCAGTGTAAGCTGATTGCCGAGATCGAACTGAAGGAGAGGGCCCAGCAGGAACTGTGTCAGATCAAGAAGCAGCTGTCTGATCTGGAGGCTAATTTGTGCGCCACCCGCCAAGAGCTGGCCAGAGCTCGGTGTCACAATAACCAAGAAGAGCACCGCTTCCATGCCCGCGAACAGGAGCTAGCCCAGCGCATGGACGAGGCTCGCGGAAGAGAAAAGCGTTTGGAGGATCAAAAACACAATTTGGAAGTTTGTCTAGCGGATGCCACTCAACAAATTCAGGAGCTGAAGGCTAGATTAGGTGGAGCCGAGGGTCGTATCCGGGCCTTGGATGAGCAGCTGGCTTGTGTAGAGCTGCATAAGCGTGACACGGAGCAGAAGCTTTCCTCTGTAGTCCACACGCTCCGCAGGATTGCCGGCATTCAAGTGGACGGCAGTGTGAATCTATCCCATCGCCTCTTAAGTCCGTCTAGAAGATTTAGTCCTTCGCGCAGCGACTTTGATACACGAAGCACTTCGCAGTGCCCAGACCCGCCTATTGATGTCGACCCGGATTTGGTAAGAAAGGGCGTAAGGAACCTCATGCATCAGGTGGCACAATTGGAACGGGAGAAAGATGACTACAGATCCCAACTGGGTGCAGCTAAAAAGCAGCTGCAGGATGCAGCCGAACAACAACTTCGATGCGATGCTAAGCTGGGCAAACTCCAAGCCATGTTAAGGAATCTTCAAGAGGAGAAAAGTAATCTGGAAACGGAGCGCAAGATGAAAATCTCGGCGATCAATGCCCTAGAGGAGAAGCTCAAGCAGCGCAGCGATGAATGCCAGTTAGTTCGTGAGCGTTTGGCACAGACAGAGATGCAGTTGGCGGCCACCTCGGAGGAAAATGGTCAGAACGAAGAGCGGCTGGATAAGTGCCGCCAGATGTGTTCGAAACTGGACAATGAGAAACGTCAGTTACAGGAGGAGCTGGCTAAGGTAGAGGGTCGTGCCAGCAAGTTAGACCTTCAGCGGGTGGCTATGGAGGGAGACCTTACGCGTCTTCAAATGGCTCTTCAGGAGAAGGACTGCAGCATTCGTCAACTGTCGGAGAGACTAGAGAATCAAAACCGGGCCATGACTCAGTTGGAAGATCGCTGCACTTCTCTGAAGTCCACTGTAGATCAGTTAAAGGAACGCCTGCAAAAGTCTGCGGTCAGCGAGACGCAGTTGAGGGGGGAGATAAAGACCCTCCAGAAGGAGCTCTCGGAGCAGGGTCACTGCTCTCAAACCAACGAGGATAAGCTTAAGCTTTTGCAGAAATCCCTTCAGACAGCTGAAAATGAGAAGCGTATCCTTACCGAACGTCTCGATAGCGCCCAGACGAATCTTAACGAGCTTAGGCGCAGTCAGCAAGCCCAACTTGATGGAAATCAACGACTACAGGAACAGGTCACCGATCTGGAGGTGCAACGATCCGCCCTGGAGTCCCAGCTGCGAATAGCCAAGTGGAATCAGGAAAGTGGCGGGGACAAGAGCTTGACCAATGGTAATGGAAACGGTGGCGAAGAAGAAGAGCTCAGTCGGCAACTGAAGTCTTCACAACGAGAGAAGACTGAGCTGCGTAACAAGCTTCAAACACTACAGGTAGGCAATCAGACGCTAGAAAATGGAATACTCTTGAAACACTTCCTTCAGTCGGCAGAACTATCAAAAAAATTAAGGTTTTAACGAAAAAAAATGAAAGATTGAGATTAGGTAGGTAGACAGGGGCGGCACATCCAAAAAATATTTAGAAGAGTATTACGAGAGATTTAAAACCAACCGAAAGTGATTTCCATTACACTGAGAATTGGTTTTGGGTTTAAATTTGGTTGAAAAAGATTTCCGTTACACCTCCGTATATAATTTTTATTTTAATGTACCAATATTTAATTATGTATGCGAAAGAGCACATATCTCTGCATCATATCATATGTTTTGCTAAAGCTTAGTACTCAGACAAACTAAATCGCTTCCGTTGGGTGTCAACTCCATATAAAACAAGTAAGAGCGTTGCAGTCGACTGGCCCGACTCCGAAATACCCTGTTCAATTGAGACGCGTGTGTTAGACGAGTGTGTTAGTTATAACTAATACACCTTAGCTACCTGAAATAGGCACATTGTTTCGTGTATAACTTTAGTGTTTTTGCTCGGATCTCGGCTGTTGATGCCTATTAAGAATATATATACTTTCTCTTTGTATTTTAAATGGGTACAACGTATAAACAACGGTGTCGGAAAGCTTTCGTAAAATTCCTACGCTGGGTCGAACTCAGACAAACTGAAATTTCCGGTTCTCAGCGTCGGAGAACTTGTGACTAACTTGACAGGGAGAAGCTATGAGTTGAAGGCACAAAAAGCTGGTTCAATTCCGATGTGGTGTTATCAGAAAAAATAGTTTGTTATTTTTCCGTAGGGTAGGTAGGGCAAACTGTCACACTGCACCGAACGCTACCTCCCATCAGAATTAGTTGCCAATTCCGCTTGCAGACGGTTTAGTTTGTCTGAGTACTAAGCTTAAAGTCACAAATAGCTTGAATATTTATCCTATAACCGCGCTAGTTTAAACGGGATGATTTATTTTGAAAAAAAAATGCCATAAATATAAAGTTGACAGATTTTAAAGGCCAACTTAAGCACATTCTTTCTTTGCCTTTCATTTTTAGAAGGATCATTGTCCTGTGATCTGTCGCAAATAGCTCATAAATCCAGTCCACCCAGTCTAGTGTGCCCAAGATTTCAAAACTTATTTTTTACCCATGGAAAGAAGAGCTTATGGAGTTAATCCGAAACCAGTTGTAGAATCAGTGAACAAAAAATTATCACACTTTCAAATCAGCAGGGCCTGCACCCCATAAAGTAGGTTTTTTTGTTGGTCTTTTAAATTTTGCTTTCGATATGGAAAACGAATTGTTGTTGATTGCAACACTGTTTAATTTTGTAAATATTAAAACAACTTTAGAAGTAATTTAGTTCCTGACAAATTTCGCTTCTATAGTAGAATTTTTACATGTACCTCCAATGCCAAATGTAATATGCCTCTCTTATCCTAAATGGTTTAAATGGAGTTTTTTACTTGATTGATGTTGCCACGAAATGTGTAACGAAAATACCTACAATATCATTAACATTAATGTTAACACATTAACATTAAGTTAGGAGACAGCGAATGCAAATATATGACAGTTGATTTTTAAATATTTATGATATTTGTTATCCGATCTTTCTGAAATTGTACAGATTATATGTATTGGGCATACACACTATCTGTCGATATCCAGCCAAAACAGTATATTAACCAGGGATGCAAACCGTTTTTTGCGCTCGTGAACCGAACCGGTGTGTTTATAAAAATGCTGCCAAAAACCGAATATTAAAATGGTTCGGTTCGGTTCATTTCAACTTGTCATTGAGTTACCAACTGATTAAATTTACTGAGCCAAATCGCAGCGCATTATTTATTAGATAGCAAGTGCGTGCTCAACTGATCACGAAAAATAAGGTTAAGATATATTTCGGACCAATCAAACACTGTAAAATCAAACTATAATATACTCAGTACCCTCAAAGTTTGTATATATCTTTTCATTTTAAATAAAAAGCCGCAAAAAGTGGCCAGTGCTACCCATTATAATTGTTCGTTCTCTTTATAACTCGTCCGATCGATCCGTATCATCCAATCTTCATCATTCCTTTCTCGAATAGATATTGTAAAAAGCTAAGAACACCAAGTTTCTTAGGACCCAAAATTGGCACAGGCCAAGTCTTGATTTTGTTACCGCTACCAGGAATCAAACCTGCTATAAGAAGAAGGAAAAAAGGTAGCTAGATCTCATTTAATGTTAATTGACATCTAGATCCAAATCGTTAATGAAAACATAACAGATAATTCTTTGAACCCGATAAGTGAAGACGAGTTTGAAATCTAAAAATTAATTTCTATCATAAACTAAACTATCTATTGTTAATTGCATTGAAGCGTTTTCATAAAGATAAAGATATTTCGAAATACTCTAATATTTATCAGGAAAATTAACTTAACTCCTAAAATTCTAATCACATTCCTGCGCATTTTCATTTTCAAATACTTAAGTATGACTTCTCTTCTTCAGGACAAGGTAAAACAGTTGGAATGTGAGCGCAAGAGCAAATTCTCAGGTGGTAACGCCTTCGATCGGGCCGAAAAATCTAACTCCTATTATGGAGGGGCAGGCGATGCTGGTGAATTTGACTCGAATCGCTATGATATGGGCGGAGGAGGTGGCTCGTACAGCTGTGGTTTGGATCATAGTGTAATTGAGCAGGAGACACGTGATCTGCGTTTGAAGGTGCGACGCCTCGAAACCTTGTTGGCCGAAAAGGAATCTGAGCTGGCGCGCTGCAAAGCTCGAATGAATGATAGCGCTAAGTGCTTGGATGGTATGGACACAGAACGCTATCGCAGTGCCCAGGTACATGCCGAAAAGTTACTTGATGCCCGAGAGCAGTCGCACAGGCAACAAGTGCTTCGTCTGGAAAATCAAGTGAGACTCAGAACAAATTCTGTTATATTCACTGTGTAATCTTTGGACCCTACTTTTTAGATTTCCATGTTGAGAGAACAACTTGCCCAGGAAGCTAAGCGCCGTCAACAATATATCTTGCGCAGCTCGAAGGCCAATCGAGAGATGCAACATCTCAGAAGTACACTAGGAGACTCGCTACGCAATGTGTCCCAGCATCCAGTGGATGCACATTTGTTGGAAAGTGAAAGCAGACGGTAAGAGCAAGATAGATTACTAAGTGTGGAGTGCTATAATATTATCTCTTGATCTTCTAGCCTGGATTCTGCCGTCTCGATGAGTTTGCCACCTTCCACCTGCCGGGATTATGATCGCGATTAGATTTCTCCTTATTTGGTTACTTAATCCCGCCAAGAAGTAATGTTCACTGCCATTTGCATTTACAGATTGTAGAACGTTTCCTTGGAATACAACTCCTTCAACATACAAGTACAATACTAGCTGTTCATTGTCTGCCCTGATAGACAATCGAATATAGTGCGCTCCATCGCATCGTATTTGGACATCGTACTGCGATGCCAGTTCATCTACACACTAATGCACACACGTACATTAAAGGGTCACAGTTCCGCTTCTCCTTAAGTGAAGGAGAACACCGAACTATCACAAGAAATTTGACAAACTTGCATTTATATATTGACTTTAACACAAAACTAGTCGACACAAGGCAATTATATAGTTAATCCCTAGCATATCTCAAATCCTATATACAAATCAAATACAAACAAAGAATACTCATATATTAAACTCGGAAAGCCTTAGTCCTTTATTTCTTTGCCAGCATCTTTTCCAGGCAATCAACAACAGTTTTCATATTGGCCCTTTGCCCGGACAGCTTGGCCACTTCACCGACAATTGCAAAGAGAGCCTTGGCCTTCCCCTTTTGATATTGTGCCACTGCCTTGGGTTGGCTGGCTAAGGCTTGCTGACAGTAGGTTTCAATGACTTCCAAGCTGCAGATTTGTTCCAGATTGTGCTGCTTAATGAGCTGAAAGGGACAACATTTAAAGCCATGCTATTGAAAGGGAGATCGCATTACCTCGTTGACTTTGCAGTCGCGATTTGTATGGAGCAGTTCAATCAGTTGACGGGCAGCCTGAAGATTAATTTGCTCTGTGTGCAGACTATTCAAGATGTCCTTCAAATCGCTTGAGCTTAGAGCACTAGACACAGTTCACAGAAATATGAGATTTGAGAATCATGCGTTGAATCCAATTGTAAACATTTACTTACCAGTCTTCGATATTCATATTCGATTTGTTGCAGTAAGTCAACAAGTCGTTAATGAGAAAATTGGTTAATACTTTGGTAGGCACCCCTGGCAAGCCTTGGGAGATGATTAGAAAATGCTCCAACAAAACCGGTTCATTCTGAAAAAGTAATTAATTATTTTTTATAATTCGTACCAAAGAAGATAAAGGTCCACCTCTATATTAAGCCTTGTGTGATTTCATTGCAAATATTGACATTATAAGGCCCAATCTTACTCAGAACTATTTGTTGGAAGCTCACAAATACCCCGTTTATATGTGGAGAAATACGTGGTAACTTACCGTAACTTACTTACGTCAAATTAGCCTGCTCTGCATTTTAATTTAAAATTTTAGGCTCATCTATTCAAGATTCAAACTTGTCTAGACTCATTAACTTTTATTTTCATTTGAGCTCCTGTACTAAGAATATATGAGTTTTGACTTTTGTCAAAACACTTTCTTGACACTTTAAAATAACAATATTATTTGTTTTTATACCCTTGGAGAGGGTATATTGAAATTGTCCGGATAGAAGGAAGCATATCCGAACACATAAAGTATATATATTGTTGATCAGCGTGACGAGCTGAGTTGATACAACCATGTCCGTCTGACCGTCTGTTTCTATGCTATCTCCTCCGTCAGTTGTAAAGCTATCTTAACCAAACTTTGCACGAAGTTTTTTGGTACAAATGCCATACTATACTAAATACTATAGCATATAGTTGCCATAGGAGTGATCGGTTGAAAAAGTAGATTTAGTGAGAAAAACTTTTTGTTTTCAATGCCATCGCTTCCAAACCAAGTATTTATGAGTTTTCTATGCTTTCAAAAAGTCTTAGAATGAAAAAGTTTTTTGTTTTAAATGCTATCGCTCCCAAATTTGTTACTGACAATTCTGTCAAGTTTGATCCAAATCGAATGACTATAGCATATAGCTCCCATAGAAACAATAGGCAAAACAAGTAATTTTAGTGAGAAAAATTGTATTGTTTTTAACGTTAGCGTCTTTATACTTTTCAGTTATGAATATTATCTGTTTCAACACAATTTTAGAGAGTTTGATCAAAATCGGATGAATATATCGTATAGCTGCCATATAACCAACTGGCAGGCACATATCATGGTCCAAGGGTATATAAACTATTAGCTGGGGCTGGTGACCTTTTTGTTGCATCTAATAGTGTTTGTTTTGGTCGGCGCCTCACCTGACCTTGAGCCGACCAAAACAATCACTATTAGATTTAATAAACTGTAATTTTTTATTTTTAAAAATTCTAAAATTGGATGGATTTGGCTACTTTCTTTTGCATACTCGTTCTAAGGATGGTACAGAATCATAAAAAAATAAGAACTAGATTTTACCATTTATAGAAAGCACTTATTTTTTGCAATATAAGTTCAAAATGTGCATTTAATCCTGTGACAAAACACTTTCTTGACATACTGTAATTGAATTGTTACTTTAAAGTTTAAACGTCATTCCATGTCATTTTTTAAAGAATCAAAACAATGACTGACGAAGTAAACTTGAGTTGAAAGCTCCTCGCTTACATGGTTGTAGCATACATTTTTGGGAAACTCTCAGTTATTTTTTTGACATATTGAACATATTGATAAGTTATCAATACACTGCGACACCACAATACATTTTCTATTAAGGATCTCAAAAGAAATGTTAATGACGACCTCCTATATTACTCAAAATAATTATCATTTTCAAAACAATTTTCTTGAGAGTCCATAGCTCACCCCAAGCCCGAGTCCTAGAGGCGCGCCAGTACGCAAGATATGATATAATATTATAAGCTTGTCATTATATACCTCACAGGTCCGATTTGATCTTCTTAAAACTAAGATAGACAACTGAGGAAATCAGTACATTTGTGCAATTATAGTTCTATATTCACTCACCACCAAAATAATGGCTGTCTCTGTATTGAGCTTGTACAGCTCCACCAAGCGCTGTCTAGTGTGTTCCGGCAATTCGGGTATTTCTTCGCTTAGCGACGCCACGGAGATCAAATCTTCCGTTGACTGGGAGCCTGGCTTTAGGTTTACATGCAAAGGCGGCAAATTTGGTTCGGGCATGAAGCGATAATCCAACAAAACTTCCTTATCTCGCATAGCCACAGTGCGTCTGTTTTCTGCATCCCACGATCGCGTCTCATTGGTTATAACTCCGCCACCAGACACCAGGTCAAGCTGACGATTAATCTCGTAGGTAATTGCTTGGGATATGCTACGCACGGAGCCAATATTCTTAACCTCAGTGCGTACGCCCAGGGGATCACCTTCTTGATGGATGGATATGTTGGCATCTACACGCAGGGCGCCCTCTAAAAAAATAAAAAAGAGCTTAAAATTTAAAACGCCTTGCCTTAACTTAGTTTCCCACCCTCCATTTTGCAGCTGCAAGTTTGAAGACGTCTAAGAATAAGCACAAGTTCCTTTACCAGTGAGGCTGCCTCCTCCCCGGTTTCCAAATCGGGAGCAAAGACCAGCTCCATCAGAGGCAGACCAGCACGATTAAGATCAACCAGACTTCTCTTCAGTTGCTCATCGTGCAGGGATTTGCCACTGTCCTGTTCGAGCTGCAGTTGCAACAACTTGACAGATTTGTAGTAAACCTTTTTGCCTGGTGTTATTACGGGAAATGTCATTATACCGTTGTTGGCCAGGGCAGAGCGTTGTTGAGTAATCTGGTAGCCGTTCTAAACGAAAACTGTGTACTTTAGGTTCACTGGTAATACATGGAAATCTTACAGGTAAATCGGCGTAGAAGTAATGCTTGCGATCAAACATGGATACTTCGTTCACTTGGCATCCCAAGGCCAAGGCTGTTTTAATGCCAGACTCCACGCATTTTCGATTAAGTACCTGCAAGAAATTAGTACATTATCCAACTGTAGGCCAAACTGACAAGTTATGTACTCACCGGCAGTGTTCCTGGTATGGACGCATCAAAATAGGCCACGGATGAATTCAGTGGAGCACCAAAGCAAGAGCCGCTACCTGAGAACAATTTGGAGGTGCTCGAAATTTGTGCGTGTACTTCCAAGCCAATAACACTTTTCCATTTTCTGCAAAATAGCAAAAAACTTGTAAATATAATTGTTTTTGAATTTTATTTATAGTTACCGTATCGGTGCCCTTGCCAATACGGGCTGTGTGGCAAACTGACGAATTATTAAATAATTTCTCATTCTCTTGTTGTTGTTTTTTGTAAATATAAATCAGCTGTTGACTTTAAAGCAGCTGAGCGCACGCGCCTAGCTATCGATAGTAATCGCCACACATGATAGTAAAAATCAATCGATACTAGTAAAGGAACTATCGGTATTACTATATCCGGTTCTTACTGCAGAGAACTTTTGGCGCGACCTGACTTCATTTTGATTTGCTTTCAATTAATTCAAAATTTAAAAAATGCCGAATGAAATAGTGCAATCAATTTTTTTATCTTCTTTAACAATAGTGTGTGTACAGAATCTGTTATGTTAAGAAGTTTGCCACATTACTAAGGTGAATGTAATTAATTACGTATTTGCTTATGGTCTAAAGAGGAAGAGGCAGAATGAAATTGTGGAAGAATTTGTAACTTTAAACTTTCTAGGAGAATTGTGCAGGAACCTCAAGCACAAGACCCAAACCTCGAGCATTTGTGACTCAGTCCACTTTAGGCCGCAGGCCTTTTTTTGTATTAGTCTCCACCCATGGCAACGATATTAACACAGCAGCTGTTCTTATTGGTTACATTTGGGAGTTGGATTGCATATCGATAGAAAATCTAGCCTTTTTGCGGAAAACAGCTAGATGTTGTGACAATATCTAGATCAGGGGCGCCCTTGCCCACGCACAGTGGTCGATTGTGCCAATCTAACAGGCAATAATTAATAACATACAAAATAATTAAGTATTATTTTTGGAATTATTTTTAAAAATTTTTATATTAACAAAAGAAAATATTAATCAAAAAAATTACTTTTTTTAATTTAAATTTTAATGTAATTTTAAAAAATTAATAAAATTAATTTAAAAATTTTAAAAATTATTTAAAAATTTTTTTTATTTTAAAAAATTTTATAATTGGTTCATAAATTATTTACATTGAAATAATGATAAAAAGAACTCGAATTTTAATAAAAAAAATTAATGTTATTCAACTTCTGAGCTCCTCAAATCTAAGACATTTTCTTGAAGTTGTATGGCCTCTTTATCGAGTTAAATGAAATTTTCGAGCACTATGAAGTACTTTTTGATATTGACGATATTAGAGGGTATGACGAAAGTAATAGAGCATGCGATAAATCATTAATTGTATTCCTAGTATAATTTTTCGGTTGTGGTTCATCCAAGAGAAGGGAGTGCTTCTTAAGACTGACATTTTACCTATGAATTGTAGCAGACTGATAATTTGCAGAAAGTTGCACTTCATGTTGACACTGGACGATCCACAATGGACGATTTAAACAAACACATAAAGATTTAAGACCAATACGGGCCAATATCAAAAGTTCTACTCTACGAAAGTCGCGGTTATGTAAGTAGCTGTACTCTAAAAGAAATGTTAAGTTCGACATCGATTTACCACGTATACATATAAGAACAGGACAAACGCAAAATTTTTTTATTAAATACATACCAACTCTTGTCAAATTAAAGCCTTACTTCACAACTAATCGCAAAACTTTAACTTTCTCAGCGCAAAACAAAAGACCTTAAAAAGGCGCTAAAATGTTTTTATGTATGGTCAAAAAAGTATAGTGGGCTTTGCAGGCTCACGACATCGTGACTATCGAATAAATAACTATATAAAAATCGGAATATATATTGGCGGGATGTTTGTTTTCAAGAAAATTAAAAACATCAACAAGAATCGAGTTTTCGAATTTGCATTTATTGCCTGCCAGATTGGCAGAATCGATCACTGTGCCACGGTTGCCACTTGAGAAAAAACGAGAGCGTAAGTTAAAGTCGGCTCTACCCGTGTTCCTTAGTGCGACCACCCAAAAAGTATGCAACATTTTTTTAGGGTGGTAGCGGGGAGGGCTTGGTTTACTTTTTTGCTTATAACTTGAGAACCGTTCATCCGATCTTTATCATTCCTTCGGCAAATCGATTAATTTTGCTAATTAATAATACGAATCCTCTATCTTTAAAACTGTAGGAGTTATAACTTTTTTGCAAATTGCGGGGGCGGGAGGGGGCGTGGCCAAAATTTGAAACAAACTTGATCTGCGTGCAGATAAAAGAAGCATTTGTCCCATACATGACAAACCTCTATCTCTTACCATCTCTGAGATCTAGGTGTTCATACAGACGGACGGACGGACGGACGGACGGACAGACGGACAAGGCTAAATCGACTCGGCTGTTGATGCTGATCAAGAATATATATACTTTATATGGTCGGAAATGATTCCTTCTGCCTGTTACATACATTTGCACGACTTTAGTATACCCTTTTTACTCTACGAGTAACGGGTATAAATATAAATAAATAAATCTCAATATATCAAATAAAAAAACGCTACTTTTCGTGGTGGGTGTTGACAGCCACGACGACACTTAGGAGGATGGCACAGTGTCACATAGTGCTTGCGAGTCGATCCCGTACTAGAAAATAGTGAATTAAAAATTAAATATTTAATAAAATATAAATAATAAAAAATACAATTTAATACATTTTTCCACTTACCTTAGCCTTTCGCCAAAGAAACAGCTTCTCGCGAAACAATACTCTGAGCCCAATTGGCCGACTGGCCTCCTTAATGTCGTCCTTCTCCAAATATTTTAAGCTATCGCATGTTACGCCAGATTCTAAAAAAAGAATTGAAATTTATTAAATGATTTTTAAACAGCATTTTGAAGCTCATTGTGGCTCTGTGCACATATTTTTTGTATTGCTCTTCATTCTTCGCTTCTTTGCCTGCACATATTTGCACACACATATATACATACATTAAACATAGTGTGTGGGCAAAAACATGGTGCGTGCACGAAAACACGTGCTCACTTAAGAGACAATTGTCGCTAAAAAACGCATACATACACAAGAACTCGATACGGAGGTTGCTTTTGCCTATCTTCTTCTAACTAAAGCCTACGAAACAAAAATGCAAACTCAATATGTATATGTATATATGCTACGCATCGCGATCGTGTCGACCGAAATCCTTTTTTTTCACACTCACATACACATGTCTGCGCACGCACGCATCCACACAAATTGCTCAACGCTAAAACACCAAAGCATGATGAAAAAAGTGTACATATAAGTACACTTAACTTACTGAATAAGTATATATATATAAGTATACTTATTTCATCATGCACCAAGGAATGAACACTAACACAAATTAAAAACGCGATACCTACAAACATACATACACATAGCGACAAAGCGTGGCCGCTTCTTTTGTACGCATATGTGCATGTATGTACAAAATTTAGCACTTTTACTTACCCTTTAAATATTTGAGGGCTTCTTTTAAACTAATCTCATTTAGAAGCATATTGAGTTTTTCGGAATCGTCCATTGTGTTTTGTTTTCGGGGTTTTTCTTGTTAATTTATGCTTTAATAACTTCCACTTCCGACTTCCTTGACTTTTCATTTTCAATTGAGTACCGACGCAGCAAAGATGGCAATTTCAAAGCTGCCTTCGCTGTTTGCAGCTTCGTGGCAGCCGAAGCGTTGGCGACGCTGAGAGCAAGAGCGAGAATTGTTCTCATTTTTTGCTCCCGCCTTCGGTAATGGCTCCCCGCACTTCCCTCGCCCACAAGTTCGAAGTCAAGATCAATTGTCTTCTCGTATGCAAGCACTTTTCGTCTTAAAAAATCAAGAAGAAAAAAATCTATATTGAAGCCGATTTCAGTCTCGCCGATTCGTGCTAGATTTCTCTGGGTGTATATACTTTATATGGTCGGAAATGATTCCTTCTGCCTGTTACATACATTTGCACGACTTTAGTATACCCTTTTTACTCTACGAGTAACGGGTATAAAAATGCACCGAAAAAAGTAAAAAACGAGAAAGGCAAAGCTAACTTCGTCTGTACCGAAGTTTTGATCAAAGCTGCAAACATCAAAGCTGCAAACCTCAAAAATTTTTCAGAAGGTTCGGTCCGGGGGTTAGAACCCGTTGTCAAGTCTAAGGTTCGGTTCGCGGACCGGTTCCTGGAAACCATGGACCCAAGGTTTTGGCTCGAACCTCGGTTCGCTTAAACATAAAAGAATAGAGTCAATTTATTTATACTTATTTTTTTAAATAATTTTCTTTATTTCAATAATGTAAGCTTAAGTTAATAAACACTGTAACTTCTAGGAGCTGTTCATCTACCAGCTCTTAAAACAGAAACATCAAACTAAAGTGTTGAAAAGGTTCGTTCAACTGTTACCTAAGTTGCTCAAACAGCAATTATAGTTAAGCCAATAATTTTAAAGTCCGCTTATTTAGACCTTTCAGAAAGATAAAGACTTAAATTTAATAATAGGAATCTATTAAATCATTTACAAATTTACAAATTGTGTATTTGATATTTGTTAATGCTTTCATAAACTTCGCTTTTTTGCAATCATACGTAGAATCATTCAAAGTGGAATTTTGAAAACTCACATTAAGAAGTTTTCGTTTTAGATGTACTGAGCTCATAATAGAAGAACGTTTATCGAGCAAATTACATATATTTTAAACTAAGGTTTATTCAGATGTTTTTAGGTGGAGATCTTTTAAGGAACTTTGAATGCAAAAATCTTTAACAATTAGTCAGCGATTGCACATTTTGTAGTTTGAGTTCCATCGTGTCTGAGCAGTAAAACGTCGATGAAACATTTCATATTGTGTGAGTACGGATTTTCTTTCAAAGTGTGCGAATCCTACTAATGTCAAACTGTACTTCCTTAAGAAAATCGTTGATTACTAAATTTAGTGTGTGCAGCTCAAAAAAATGTAATTATATAGTCCTCCATGAAATCTATTGTGGTAACGTGGTCATCGTCAACATTACTTTCTGTATAGTTGCATTTATGTTCTGCTCTGCAGTTGTCATTTAAAAGATCTGATATTATAAATCTGACCTGGAGAAATTCTGTTGGATTGGAGAACTTCTGTCCCATTTTCGATTTTTCCCTGTGTGTGTCCATGAAAAAACTACATCATTTGTTGAACCGAACCTAATTTTTCGAAAAGTGGTCCGGTTCGGATCAAGGTTCGAGGAGTTAAAAATATTAAGGGTTCGGTTCATAGTCCGGTTCGTCGCACCCAAAAGACCCGAACCGAACCGGTTCCTAGGGGTTCGGTTCCGGACCGGTTTGCAGCCTTGGTTTTGATACACTTGAAACAGCTTGTCACAACGGTTAGCGACTTCGACCAAACTTCAGAGCGATAATATTGAGAACAAACCAGTTTTTCTCACAAAAACCCATTTTTCGAACGAACATTTGTATGGCAGCTACAAGAAGTTGTCATCCGATCCGGTCGGTTCCGACATATTAGCAGCGTGCAGTAAAAAGAAGACTCTGTGCAAAGTTTCAGCTCGATAGCTCCAAAACTGAGGGACTAGTTCTCGTAGAAACATACGGACGGACGGACAGACGGACGGACAAAGCTTAATCGACTCAGCTCGTCATGCTGATCAAGAATATATATACTTTATGTGGTCGGAGATGATTCCTTTTATGCGTTGCAAACTTCTGGGCAAAATTATAATACACTTTTGAAAGAGCCAAAAAATTTTTCTTTCTTTTTCCTGTTATGTTATCAAAATATCTCTTTGACAATAACGTAAAATAGCACAATCTTCTCATTTCTTAAGTGTTCTTAAACTTAAAAATAAAAAAAAAATTTTCATGTTTTAATTTACTTCTTAACATTATGAAAACAAAACCGTCAATATTCAATATACTCTGAACTCAGTTGCTTTCCCATATTTACAAGTCGTTGACAGACCACACATAATTTGGCTCTGTACTCGCACTGAGGTCTTTGCATAGCATTATATTTGATACTGAATCAAATTCGAGTTTATTTCTCAATTTGGTTATTATCATACTGATGGTAAAAAATTTATAATTGAATATCCTCTCGGACAAAATCAAAGCGCTGCATTATTTGCAGAACCAGCTCCAAGTAAAACTCGCGTACCGTTTGCTTTACTTTTAAAGTTGCGGATTTCTCCATACACCGGCTATCCATATATTGTTGGGCTTTAAGACCAACAAGAATGTTGTCAATGGGCAACAAATAAGAATTTAAGTCAGTAACATTAAAGCGACTTAGGTCCATATTCTTTAAATATGAGTGAGTAACAAAATTATTGAGAATTACTTTTTAAGTAGATTCTAGTCTTATATAAAGGAAAGGTAAGCGAATACGTTTTGATTGAATCACCGTACTTAAATCATTAATAATTTTAAGAATATATTTTAAAAAAGTAGAATTAACTTTAAATTTTAGGTTTAATCATTAAATTGACTATTTCGTTTGGCTTAATATTGTTGACTTCTAGGGTCTGATCTAAGAAAAATAATTGGAGAGCATCCCACTGCTCAAGCATTCGCCCAATAACTTTTTCTAAGGACAGCCATCTTGTCATTGCTATTCCCAAAATTTTGTGTGGTTTTACTTCGCAGTGTTCTTGGAACTCTTTTAATTCCTGAGTCCTTTTGGGGCTCCACGCAAAATATGAATATATATTTCGGCAAAGCAATTCAATGCTCGATGGCAATTTTTCGCATGCGTAGCCGGGCAAAGGTCTAGGGAATGGCAAGTGCATTTCAAGTAAAACAAGTTTGTGTCCCCGCTTAGCTGGGTTTTAAGACTATTTAAACTGACGTTGCCTTGGTTCGCCCACATTTGAAGTCCATAGCAATTTTCGAGTCAGGACAGCACATCCGCAACAAATTTGGCAAAAAGTCCATCAATACAAATGGAAGATTGTGCATCATTTGGAACATTATTAGCGCATATTCCCCATTGTGAACCTGCTTGTTGTGTGAAGTTTTTTCACTTGAAAAGCCATCTATTTTTACTTGGTTTTCCTTTGTCTTTATATTTCTGATATGCACACCTAGCCTGTCGTATCTTTGGAGGCCGGTTAGATGGTTAAGTAAGCACTTGTCCATCATTATTTCGTAGCCAGCGTAAATGATCAAGTCAATCCGACCGAAATTTGCGGTGGGCGGATACAGCAACTCTAAGACAAAAATTTAATTATGCGACAGGCGCTATAAAATTCTTTTTTTCAAACTCACTTTTTGTTTTCCACCTGAGAACTAGTGTTTGTGGTCTCAGCGTCTGCGTAAGAAAACTCAGGCAAGTTTCTCTTGTGTAAGAAACCTAAATGTATAATGAACTCACTACTCTCTCTCTCAAAACCATGCGTGAAATACAGTATTCCTAGTATTAGCGATGGGCATAGGTTCCGATTATTTACAGAGTTGAATGCCGTGTTTTCGATAGTTGTCAATGTAGACAGGGAAAAATATCCAGATCTACATTAGGTGCTGAATAATGTTCGAACTTTTTCGCTTAAGCCAATTATAAGCAAAAAGAGCCAAAAAGAGCCAAATCCAATAAAAAAGTGCCAGTGCACCAAGAGGAAAAAAATTCCGCAAAGCACGCATGTGTTGATGTAGTACGCAAAGGAATAGCCTGCGCGTATAGATTTTGCGCATGCCATAAGCCAACAAAAAGCAAAAACAAAATCATATGCGTGCTCTGCGTTTTGCTGTTGCGCGCGCATCGTAGAGCACCTCTTAAACACTTCGAAGGCTGTGTGTCGCACAGCATCGATTACAACCCAGTATACATTTACATTAGCATGGCCGCTTTGTGGACTGCTAGCTTTCCAATCCCCATTACTTTGTAATCGACAAGTGGGCGATAGCCGAACGCTTTCGAAGCTCCATTACAACTGCACCTAACAATCTAAGAAATGTAATGGACGGTGTGGATGGTCCGCCCACTAAACGATACACATAGTATGCGCTGTTGTAATGCAGGTACTTTACGACGTAATGTACTTTGAACTAAAAGGTATATAGAGTGGTAATGCTATTGAAGTACAGCTCCATGTGCGGTATGTTAAGTTAAATTATTTATAAAAGGTGTATTTCAACAATTTATTAGCCATTCAAATATACAAGAAAATAAAACAAATCGACTAAAAGCTATTTAAAATTAGTTGTTTTTTCGCTGATGCGGAGATGCACGCACACGCCACACGTCAGAAATCAACTACACACATGCACACATATATATTTGTGTGTGAATGCCTAAAGAAAACCAAAAAAACGAACAAGCATACGAACGCAGTTTCGAAGACTTGAAAAACTCCGTATGACAACTCGGTATACAAAGTGTAGCGCTAGTGTTTTATACTTGTGGGCTGTTGTAATGCATGCTGTGGGCTCGCCTCATTTAGCTGTGCGCCGCTGGGGCTATGCCCATCGCTAATACTAGGAATACTGTATTTCACGCATGGTTTTGAGAGGGAGAGAGAATAGTGAGATTAAGCGTTTAGCTAATTTGTGAAAAAATGGACAAGTAAGGAAAAAGAGTTTGAGCACCAGCACAATATATGCTGTTTAAGTTCATTATACATTTAGGTTTCTTACAAAATAAAGTGAAACTTACACTGAGTTTTCTTACGCAGACGCTGAGACCACAAACACTAGTTCTCAGGTGGAAAACAAAAAGTGAGTTTGAAAAAAACCATTGAAACGCGTGGATCTCACAGTGGGTTTTATTTAGAAAAATTGTTTGTTGTAATGCTGGCGTTCTTAAACTCTGATTTATTAAAACATTTGCAAGGGTATAAAAACTTCGGCAAAGACGAAGTTAGCTTGGCCTTCTCGTTTTTAAATCAGTTTAGTAGTTTGAATACCACAACAAAAAAATCTAGTTTTTGCTCGAAAATACGAAAAAAATCATTTTTAAACGCCTGGAAAAAATATAAAAAATCCAAAAACACTATTTTTATTTTTTCTACTTAAGAATCGCACTTCTACGAAAAAAAAAACCAGATAACGGGTATTAAAATCTATGAACAAACATAGGTAGCTGTGGCTTATAGCACACTTCATATATTGACCAAAAGCCGAAGAAAAATAAAATTAATTTTTTGTGAACACACAAAATACTCAAATTTTACTGTTAGTTTGTCTACTCAATTTGATCCATCATCGGCACGTGTGACAAGATTTTCCTCGCCAATACCTTATTTTTTTCGTAAAAGTGCGATTCTTAAGTAGAAAAAAAAAAATTTTTTTTTTTTTTTTTTTATATTTTTCCTATGCGTTTAAAAATTAAATTTATTGCATATTCGAGCAAAAAATTAATTTTTATACACTTGAAAAGTGTATTAAATTTTGCCCAGAAGTTTGCAACGCATTGAAGGAATTATCTCCGACCACACAAAGTATATATATTCTTGATCAGCATGACGAGCTGAGTCGATTATGCTTTGTCCGTCCGTCTGTCCGGCCGTCCGTCTGTCTGTTTCTACGCGAACTTGTCCCTCAGTTTTGAAGCTATCGAGTTGAAACTTTGCACAGAGTCTTCTTTTGTCTGCTCGCTGCTAATATATCGGAACCGACTGGATCGGATGACTACTTCTTGTAGCTGCCATACAAATGTTCGTTCGGAAAATGGGTTTTAGTAAGAAAAACTGTTTTTTTTCTCAATATTACTGCTCTCAAACGCGGTCATGGGTAATATGTAATGATTTTAAGCTGATCTGCGAAGTTTGGTCGAAGTCGCTAACCGTTGAGACAAGCTATTTCAAGTGTATCAAAACTTCGGTACAGACGAAGTTAGCTTTGCCTTTCTCGTTTTAAATATATTTGGTCGTTGAATCCAAACAACTAAACCGATTTTAAAAAAAATGTTCTACGAGATTATTAGCAGCTGCATTACCTTTCGATTCATATCTTGCTTCTCTCTATCTGACAATTATGAAGTCAGATATGGCTTAAATTGTAAGAGCACCATCCGAAAATGAACAAAAAATCATATTTCAAACACGGAGCCATGAAAATTTTTTTGATATTGATTTTTGAGATCACCATTCCGAACAACACTAAAAAAATATTTCAGTTGAAATGGGTTATTTATTTTTTTTAATTTTTGTAAGCTAGTGTAATTAATTATCATTATAAATTATGAAAAGCAAAATATCTTACAACGTTCTTTATATCTTTATATTCAAATCACAGCAAAATTTTAACAACCAAGCGCGTGGCGCAATTTTCTTCCATGAGAACGCTAAAACGAAACCAATTTGAAATCAACTTCGTGGTTGATTTCGTGAAATCAATCAGTATAAACTTACTTTCCGTACATTTTCTCAATTGCAAATTTTCTATTGAGCAGCTGTGAACAGCTGTTTCAAAACGAAATCAAATTACATTCAGGAATACCACTATTAAACGTACGTTTCTAAGTACGGTACTTGTTTTCGGTTCTATCGTTTTGTATACAAACTCGGGTATCAATATATATAATTAAAGTTTTCATTAGGTGTGTTTTATTTTACCAGTTTAGGTTTATAAATTTATAATTGTGCTCAAGAATTCAAATCTGCTAAAATCGAGGTCTGATTAGTAAGTGTATTTGCGATAAGCTATCTATCGATATGTCTGGCCATCTCTAGTAGTGATGCAAATTTTGCAGTCAGCTGGAAAGCGACGACTGCAGCTGGTTTTGACAAATGTGACCGATCTGCAATAAATTTGCGAAGAGACAAATAAAATAAACAACAATTTGCGATTACGTCTGTGCCCTGGAAGAACTGTGGCTTAGCTATTGAGCTCAATCACTGCCATAGGCGAACGAGGCGTGGGGCATCAGTGCAGCATCAGCGGCAGGAAAAGAAGAAACGCAGGCTGAAAAATCAATTGCAAGCTGTTGCTCCACCAACCAACCACAACACACAGGGACTTAGGTGCTAATCATCATCATGGACATTGAAAAGATATTCAACGACTTGGAGTCGAATCAGACATACGAAAACGAGGAGGCCAAAAAGAAACTAGTTGAGCTTTTTACGCAGAGTAAGTGCATTAATTTTCAACCATCCACGCGATAAAAAAAGCATTCTGCATTGAGTGTTCGCCATTTTTCCCTCGGAAGAAGAAGTTTTTATAAAAGCTAACTATAACACTTTAGGGCTAAATTTCAAGATGATTGGGATTTATTGGAGAAGCAATGACAAACACTGCAACAAAAACATAATTCATCCCAATCTGTATGTACATTTGGTTAATGATAACCTAAACTATTTTGCCTTTCCCACTTCACGCCACACCGACAATTCCTAGTTTTGAATTACTGGCAAGCGACACAGCAATCCAAAACATTGTTGTCCACAAGATGTAGTCCAGTATTTCCTTATTTACATACTTTCAAAGTGTGGCTATGGCTTCTTTTTGGGAAATCTGCTAAATCATTAAGATGGAACAGACTGCAAATTATATCTATACTCTTCTGTTGTTTTTTTTGTGGCACCAAATAAAATTAGAGACACATTATTATGCTTTATTCAACTTCCTTATATGAGGAATCATCACTTTGCATTCCTTTCTCCCTCTTGTTCCCAGCTAAGGAACAATGGGCTGTGCAGTTCATGCTAGACTATTTCATTAAGACTGGATCTCTGCGCATTATGGAGGTGCTGGTCAAGGCCCAGCCACCTCATGATAGTTACATTTTCGATCGAATCGACGACTGCCTTAAGCAGCAGCAGCATCGGGTGCAGGGCCTGCAAGTCTTTTGCTTCATTGTGAGACGTCATCCCACCTGGTTGCATAAAATCGAGAAGCATCGTCTTATCAAGAGCGTATTCAAGCTGCTTACGGTGAGTATTGACCGGCAGTGGCCCCACACTCGTCTACATCTCTCCTTTGCAGCACGAGAAGGAGATTGTACCTCTGATGAGCGCCCTTCTGTGCATCATCACCCTGCTGCCCATCATTCCCAATTCGTTGCCGAACTTCCTAAACGATCTTTTCGATGTGTTCGGCCATCTAGCCTCGTGGAAGCTGCAAATTAGCTGCCATATGCCGGACGAAAAGCTCGTTCACTTGCAGTTGGGCTTGCAGATGCTGTTCCATCGCCTTTACGGAATGTATCCGTGCAATTTCATGGGCTACCTGGGCGAGTTCATCAAAAGGGGCAACGGGGGAGGTATTTTCCAACATACAATTAAGCCACTACTGGACACAGTGCGCGTGCATCCCATGCTGCTGACGGCCACCCCGGAGACGGAGGTGAGTCCTGCCCGCTGGAAGGAGATGGAACCCCATGATGTAGTCATGGAGTGCGCCTACCGTTCGTTGCCTGTCCTACATCCTGACTCAAGCCATGAGGACAATAGCTATGCCTATCCCATGACCCCCGGCTATAGTCGAATGACGTCTACCACCTCGACAAGTGAGTGCTATCAGCTGAAGGATCTGCAGAGTGCAAGACACTCCATGGCCCGCTTCGAGGTGGCCTCGTCGGGTGGGGGGGATCTGGGCATCTGGAGTCCGCACAATGAAATTGCAGCCACCAGCAGCGCCATCCCACTGACCCCCACAGCTCCTTACAGATTGCCGCTGCAGCCTTCCATCAACTCACAGCTACTGGGCATGACAGGGTCGTCGCCGCCAGAGGCAGCTGTGGAGGCCACCCCCGAAACCACCCCCATGAAGGATATAAGGGAACTGAAACAGCAGCAGCTTGGTCTATCCAATCCGCATGCCGTCAGGGCAATATTTGCCACCAGCCAACCCTCGTCACCCATGCGCAAGGATCAGCAGCAGAGTCAATTTAATTTTCCTGACGTTAGCCGCGAAGCGGAGGAGGGTACCTCCATAGCGCACACAATGGTTGAGCAAGTGATGCGAGTGACCACCTTCGACCGGCGAATGCAGCAAATCTTACAGGACAGACAAAGCTCGCAGATCACCCAGTTGGAGCAGGTGGAATCGGAACTCTCAATGAGTGCTCAAGATGTACCGGCAGCTTCATGTGGTGACTGCAATGAGACGGATCGAAATAGGTGCAGCGTTGGTGGCCTTCACATGCCCACTAGTCGCTCCATGCAGAAACTGGTCAAAGTGGTGAAGCGAAGAAATCGCATGGCCAGCTATTGCTGCAATGAAACCGGCTCTGAGGGCAGAAACACTGCTGCCAAGAAGGCAACTTTTTTTATGGAAGAGCAGAGTCAAATGCGTCGAGCCAAATCATGCTCTGCACTGTTCGGCTTGCAGCAGCAGGTGGACCAGGATGACGACGAGGCCGATTGTCCTGGACAAAGACATGGAGAGAATGGAACCATACAAAAGACTGGCAGTCGTTTGCAGCGCAGCGGACGGATGTTGGCAATGGTGGTCCCCAAGGAGCAGCCCCGCATTAGTCTCAATGCGGCCACACAGACGTTGGAGGATGTGCTGCCGGCTCAATACGAGAACTGGCTATTCGAGTTGCTGCTCGAGTGCAAGGAGCAGCGAAACAAGTACGAGCGAAGCCTGCTCTATCCCCAGGACGCACTCGACCAGTACATCATGCATGCCATCAATACCAAGGAGAACTTCGATGCGGTAAGTAGATTTTCCTTACTGAGCGAACTTATTTTTTAGCCTCCTTTTTTACACGCAGGAGAAATGCCAACTGATGTGTCTGCAATTGCAGTACGAGAGGTACCGCCGTTCCATCCATGCGGAGCGCAATCGCCGCCTTATGGGACGAAGTCGTGAAAAGCGCAGCCTGGAAATGGAGCGTGAGCGACTGAGGGAGCAACTCAAGAACTTCGATGCCAAGAACAAGGACTTGGCACACAAAATGGACACCGCCATCAGGCAGGCCAATGAGCGCCAAAACAGCCATGACGAGGAGTTGGCCGACGTGAGGAACAAGTATCAGTACGAGCTGGAGCAAAACAAGTGCTTGCGCCAGGCCAACGATGATCTGCAGACACGACTCTCGGCGGAGATAGCCCGTCACAAGGAAAAGAACTATGAGCTAGAGTCTTTGCGTGGACAAGTTTTTAGCATGAGCACCGAATTGCAACATGCACTGCAACAGGCGGATGTGGGGCTACAGTGTAAGCAAGAGCTGGCCCGCCTCGAAGGGGAGTTCATCATAATGGGTGAGGTGCAGGTAAGATGCCGCGATCGACTAGCCGAGATTGACAATCATCGGGCACGCGATGAGGAGTTCCAGATGCTCCAGGAAAGCAGCAAACTAGAGCTGAAGGGTGAGAACAGGTTTGATTTTCGTGGAAAAGCTTGCTAAAGGCACTTGAACTATTGCAGATCTTAGGCACAGTCTGGAAGAGAAGACATCACAGTTGGAAGGCACTAAGCATAAGATAGCCGAACTGCAAGCACAAGTGGGACACAGCGAGAAGGCCATGACAGAGCAGAAGAGACTGCTAAGCACCGTGAAGGATGAGTATGAGGAGAAGTTTAAGGTGGGGCAGGAGTAAGCCACTAATATAGCCTTTTAAGAGACATCTCCTCTTTTCTTTACAGTCGTTGAAGGAAAAATATGATGTGCAGAAGAAGATCATCAAACAAATGGAGGAGAAGCTAATGATGACATTGCAACAGCCTCAAGGCGCTGTGGGACACAACACCTGCTCCCCAGACACAGACAGAACTGGTGAGCTGCAGTCAAGAATAAGAGAGGGTCTAAGCACTGAGGCCTTTTTTCGTTTCTTTCAGACATAGCATCCTCAATGGAACGTAACTCACCCTTGTCCACTTCGCTGGCCTCCAGCGAGAGCCTTTCAGCCAGCCTCCGCTCCACAGAGCTTAAGAATCTACAACAGCTAGTGGAAACGCCCTCTATACCAGAGGTGCACAGTAGCATTGGCATGGAGGAAAGTGTGCGCCCTTTAGTCATCGATCTGGCGTCCTCGGCCAGCACAGCCAGCGCCATTAATATTAACAGCGGCGCGGCCATTGTGACGCATGCCATGGATCTGCCCTCCACATCCAGCTCTACTCACGCCCACCCACATCCGCATCTCCATCTGCAGCAACACCAGCAGGAGCAGCTGAATCAGCAGTCATCAGAGCGCTTGTAAAAACTTGACAAAACTGAAGATCAGCAGAAAAATGTTCAGTTTCAAACTGTGACACAGATTAATATAAAAGTGCAGACTTCACGTAATAATTAAAACGATTATAAAATAAATCTAAAATATTACCGTTGGAAATTTTAACTTGTTCGTAAACGAAATAGTTTTGATATGATGCAATCACAAAAGCGCGCGCATTCATTTTATAATAAACAGGTAAAACATGCAACTAACGAGTCTGTGTTTCATTTGCTTGACGGAAATTTTCAAATAATTTGAAATTGGAAGCCGGAAATCAACAAGTGGTATCCTTCATAAAGTCAACCTTCAAAGAAATGACACATATACGATATTTAAAGAAATATACTCGATACTTTTTTAGATTTTACAAATGGCTAAAAGACAGGCTTCAATCAAAGTGGTTTGTGGTTGGTTCCACATATTCCTGATAATAGTGGAAACTCAAGGTTTGTAACCAAATTTACAAATTAATAGTATATCGAACACGGAAACAGTCCATTATGTGTGGGCATAGGATAATAAATGTATAAAGTTGAAACTTTTGCAAATATGTCCGAACCGCCCGAATCGGATATATCTTATTGACAGTTTACAGTGGGGCACAGAGCGTAACATTAGCTCATTTGATCTATTTTTTCTGTGACAAATTTAAAAATTATGTACGCATGGATCAGCCCGTATGTTGGGTAACGCCACTTATCAGAAAGCAGACAACGAATTTTCGCCAACCTATTTCTCCTGGCGAAGGACTAGAAGTGAAACTGCACTATTTGGCTTCAGTATCCAGCATGACAGCTTCTCATACAAGTCTAGAATGTCAAAGGCAACAATATGTGAAATAATTCCGGATGCATGCGATAATATTTAAAAAAGTATTGCAGACGTGTATTTAAAAGTGATTAGATATGTTTATTTATTTGTTATGTATATATTAAAGTGGGAGTGGTTGCACTTAATGCCGAAGTTAGTATCTTTAAAATACTCCAGAACTCATACAACTTCGAATAAACGTAAATTGGACTCTATATAGTCTCCAAACTCAGAGCATAGGACATGTTTACTGGTGAATATTGCAGACATCACATTCGACATTGACTTCGTTAACAGATGTCTCTACATATGATCCGGGTTTGGTTTCCGCCGCTTCGGTATCGAACTTAGAGTCTCAGAGCACAATAATGCATTCGACAAAAGCAAAGTCTGCGCCTTAATTAATTACAGATTCCTTTTGAGGATACCTGGAGAGACCCTTACTGCATTGGTGCTTAAGTCTCCATTGCCCGTTCTTATCCAAGCGGGACATGTCTGCCGCTGCAAAAATGTAAATATAAATAAAACGAGAAAGGCAAAGCTAACTTCGTCTGTACCGAAGTTTTGATACACTTGAAATAGCTTGTCTCAACGGTTAGCTACTTCGACCAAACTTCGCAGATCAGCTTAAAAACATTACATATTACCCATGACCGTGTTTGAGAGCAGTAATATTGAGAATAAAACAGTTTTTCTTACTAAAATCCATTTTCCGAACGAACATTTCTATGGCAGCTACAAGAAGTAGTCATCCGATCCGGTCGGTTTTGACATATTAGCAGCGTGCAGTAAAAAGAAGACTCTGTGCAAAGTTTCAGCTCGATAGCTCCAAAACTGAGGGACTAGTTCGCGTAGAAACAGACAGACGGACGGACGGACAGACGGACGGACGGACGGACAAAGCTTAATCGACTCAGCTCGTCATGCTGATCAAGAATATATATACTTTATGTGGTCGGAGATGATTCCTTCTATGCGTTGCAAACTTCTAGGCAAAATTATAATACACTTTTCAAGTGCATAATTACATTCAGGCAGCTTTTGTGTTAAATTTAACACTCACGTGATGTGTTTCGCAAACTGTTTCATTTGTCGGGAACCTATGCTTGGTTTTTTTATTGATGTGCAATGTCGCTCCAGTTTTTTTTTTTGAACCGGTCACATTCCAGAGTTATTCCATGTCCTACATGGCGATTACGAATTATGTTTTTTGCCTTTCCCATTTTTATACTCTGTACCAAAGGTACATAGTGTATATGAAGTTTGTGCAAACGTATGTAACAGGGAGAAGGATTCATTTCCGAACCTTTGAAGACTATATATATATTCTTGATCAGCATCAACAGCCGAGTCGATATAGCCATGTCTGTCCGTCCGTCCGTATGAACAAACAGATCTCAGAGATGGTAAGAGATAGAGGTTTGGCATGTATGGGACATATGCTTCTTATACTTGCAGGCGGATCAAGTTTACTTTCAATTTTTGCCACGCCCCTCACGACCCAGCAATTTAAAAAAACGTCACATCTACCACAGTTTTGAATTTAGATGATTCGTACCTTCTAGAGATAGTAAGTCATTAGTAACATGTATTGCTTTGCCGAAGAAATTATAACGATCGGATAAGCGGTTCTCAAGTTATGAGCAAAAAAAATGCAAAACCCCTCCTCCTCCTCCGTGACAACCAACACCGCATCTCATTCGGCGAAGGGAGTGAGAGAGAGAGGAAGAGAAGCTTAGAGATCAGCGCAGTAGCGCTACTGCATTTAGCTTCTTCTCTTCTACCAGATACAGAGTATGATATAGTCGGGCTTGACCGACTTTTTCACTTATTTTACTATTACATATTTATATGGAAGGTGGCAAGAAAATCTGCGGTTATGTTTCTAAGAATTGAATCCACTTGGCATTGAGCTGTCGGTTTCATCCGCATGCATAGGCTTTTAACTTACATATATTGAAAACAAACAAGTTTTTCAACTAAAACCCACTTTTCGAACGATCGGCCCGAGACAGCTGTAAGGTTAGGTTTACATAGCGTCACACTGTGGCAATGGTGTCTGTGACAACATAATATTCTCTGTACCTAGAGTAGGAGCTGAATGCAGTGCTGCTGCTCCGCTCATCTCTAAGTTTCTCTCTCTCTCTCTCTCTAAGATTGTGCGGCGTACAGAGTATAATGATTAATTCAAACGATTATACGAAAATCGAAGTGGAATTGAGAACAGACCAGATAGAAGTCGAGAATCTGGTTCTTAATTTATCTGAATCTATTAAAAACTCCCTCCTATAAGGATATATGAAATATAGGAAATACAGGAAATAAAGGAATATATATCCATCGATCAGATCACATGCAACAAGCTTTTGCAATGCTATTAGAACTTCGGCTTTGCTGTCTCGCTTTGAATTGCACGGTCTAATATACAGAATTGCAAAAATGTCACTTTAAAAAATTAAATTTTTCTAAAAAGCGGGAGCTTTTAATTAAAGCAATGATAACAAAGATTATTGCAAGGTCGGAACAAAGCATGAATGAAATATAATCAAAACTCCTTGCACTGCCCTTTCGTGTCACACAAATAAAAGCACGGCCACCTCTAGTGAAGCACCTATCGACTACTTATCGAATGCTTATCGGCCAGTCAATTCGTGGGTGGATGTCGCCTACAATTTGTTAACAAACAAACAAAAAAGGAGAATGTTATCCCAATATATGGAAGAATTTGAACAGGTAAGTGCTTTCCTAGAGAGCTTTTCACTCCGTTTTAATTTCTGAACCGCGTTCGCTTGCAGGAGCCGTTCGAAGTCGGCGAATTTATTGAACGTCTTACCTGGCGTACCAACAACGAATTGCAAAACAGCGAAGACTTCAACCCTGTGGCGCTTCATGACACTTTCATACAAACAATCAAGGATCTGAAAATTCTACAAGAGAAGCAGCAGAGCAAATGCGAAAGGCTCGAGGAGTCACTGCGTCAAGAGCAGGAATCGCATGCCAAGAAAATTGGCAAGCTTCAAGAGCGTCATCAGACTGCCATCGATTGGTTTGGCCAACTGGATGAAAAGATCAATTCGGTGGCTGGGAAGATTATGCATCTGGGCGAGCAACTTGAGAATGTCAATACTCCGCGAAGTCGCTCGGTAGAGGCCCAAAAGCTACTCAATTTCATGGCGGAATTTCTGGCCGCCGGCTCCGTGATAGTCAACGACATATTCACCGATGCAGCGCGTCTCAGTGAGGCAGCGGATGTGATACAGAAGCTGTATGCTATCTCGCAAGACTTGCCACCAGGCAAGTTTGCTGAGTCCAAGCATAAGATTGAGAAGAAGTATGATGAAGTGGAGAGGCGACTTATCGAGGAATTTGCCACTGCCCAGAAAAGTGAGGACATTGAGCGCATGAAGGCCCTAGCACAAATTCTGTCTCAATTTAAGGGTTACACGCAATGTGTCGACGCGTATATTGAGCAAAGCCAAATGCAACCGTACAGCGGCAAGGATATATTCATTGGCATTGTGCCCATGTGCAAGCATCACTATGAAATCATCAAGAAGGTGTTTGCCAATCCGCAGCAGGTTATGTCGAAGTTTATACTGAATATCTATCAGCTGAAGCTGCATCAATACGCCATGACCAAGCTAGATGACAAGAGGGATGAGGAGAAATATTTGCGAACGCTCTACGAACTTTATTCGCGGTAAGCAAAGAATAAGTGACAGTAAAAAGCGATAGAATTTATTGTACACTAAGAATTATATACGGGAGTGACAGAAATCACTTGGGATTTTCGTATAAACGCTTGTATTTATATGTGAAGTGGCACCAAAAGCCAGTTTCGCAGCTATTACAACTAACCATTATGGCTTTAGCTAAGATAAAGTATTTATATTCGATAAAGCCTTGTCCATCTCTTCGTATGAAAATCAGTTCTCGCAGTTGATAAGAGCTCGAGGTTCGACATGCATGAACTCAATACTATGGAACATAAACTCCTTTGACTTGCAGGCACATTAAGTTTATTTTATATTTTTGGCACGCTCCAAAGATGACTCATCTTTAGCATAGCTCCAAAAAAAAACAGTTAACACTTTCAGCGTGTCTCGAAAAAACCGCTCTGTTACAGGCACAACGGTTAGAATTTTCAAATAGACCCTTTTAATTCTGTTTTGCTCCATAACTGCTTTCACTGAACCAACAAAGAATGCTTTTTTCGTTTCTTTTTTGCTCATGTCTTTTACTGACTTTTTTTTCGAGAGCCGAGTTGCAAAGTTGACTATGAAAAAACAAACGATTTTCGTTCTCTTATAAAACGATTTTTTTTTAGAGGAAAAACGGCGAAGGAAACAAAAGAAAGTTTATATTTAATTTAATTATTATGGGGCCAATGTTCCTTGAGATTACACCTTGAAATATTGATTTCAAGAGTTTCATGGTGGCAAAAATTCCACAGCCGATGAAGTCCGCAGCGGTTGACCCTCCGATGCGGTTACGCAGGACAATGTCAAAACAAAAAAAATACATGAAATGGTGCTGGCTGAAATTAAAGTGATGGTGTGCGAGCCAACAGATTCCACAAGGATTAGTACTGAGCGCACACGTCAACGCAATCTTCCCCAAATCTCGTATTTATGAGTTTTTATGGTTTCACATAATTCCACCAAGTTTTATGAAAATCGGACAACTATATAGCTGACATACAAAAGGTAGATTCGAATTTGTTCAATGTGCTTTTGTATCCAATTGATTGGGTTAATCAGATTAAATCATTTTAATTTGAATCCGTCGAGTAAAGAGTAAGTAGAAACTTCAGGTTTGATACGGATTTCCTTGGATGTTTAATTAAAAGAGAACATGTAAAAAATTCGAATACAATTTAGTGAAATCAATTTTGGAGAGCTTGATCAAAATCGTATTAATATATCGTGTAGCTGCCATATAAGAAACTGGCAGGCATACATACATATATCATGATCCAAGGACATATAAACTTCGGTCGAGCCGAATTAAAAATGGGTAAAAGGGGATCATGAAGTTGTGCAAATGTATGTAACAGCCAGAAGGAAGCACCTCCGACCCCATAACGTATATATATTCCTGATCAGCATCGACAGCCGAGTCGATTTAGCCATTTCCGTCTGTCCGTCTGTCTGTCGGTATGAACGCGTCGATCTCAGAGACTGTAACAGATAGAGCCACAATTTTTGGCATATATGTAGGTTTATAGTGTGTGTACCCACATCGAATTTGTTTCAGATTTGGAAAATAGTAACTTAATATACATATATTCAGTAAGGCGCAATATCTGTCTATTCTGTAGACCACTATAAGATCCGAGCAAAAAAACCAAAGATATGCTAATGCTCCTCCCCATTTATTCAAATAAATTTCAAAATAAAAGGAGTTCAAAGCTATAGGAACCACATTACTTGGAACAGGGTATTTTGCTGTCGGGGCACTCGACCGCAAAACTCTTACTTGTTATACACTTGAAAAGTGTATGTATTATAATTTTGCCCAGAAGTTTGAAACGCATAGAAGGAATCAACTCCGACCACATAAAGTATATATATTCTTGATCAGCATGACGAGCTAAGTCGATTAAGCTTTGTCCGTCCGTCTGTCCGTCTGTCTGTTTCTACGCGAACTAGTCCCTCAGTTTAGGAGCTATTGAGCTGAATCTTTGCACAGAGTCTTCTTTTTACTGCACGCTGCTTACATTGCTCGACAAAATGAGAGTCGATTTTCCCCCAATGGACCAAACCAACTTTTTCTAAAGTAAATGGACCCGCTGATCACGAAAATCACCATATAAACAAATTCTATCGACGCGTTATCGAGATATTATCGATAATTATGAATTTTTTGGTGAAATAGACAAAACTAAAGTTTTCTTGAGATGCCCCTGGGGCTGTTTTTTCTGTGGCTGTGGGCTGTTTTTGAGTGGTTTTAGTGAGCTCAGGCGTAGAATAATTCTAATAAAACATATTTATTGCAAAATCAATAAAATTTCATTTTAATCACTTTCATAATATAGGGCACCATTTTTTGCAGCAGTATGCGATTCTTTGAGACTCTCGGATGAGTCCATGGCAATAATTATTAAAGCCCCTGTTGCCTTGGTACCTGTGCTTAATTGACATCATTTCCTGGTGAATCCTTTATCGTTTCTCATCGCTTTCGACACGCAAATTTTCATAAAAGGCGTTAAGGTTCGAGTTCAGAAAATGAAATTTCAGAGACATTGTGAAAACTTTTGATAATTATTTGAATTTGAAAATTTTATATGAAAATTTGAATTAATCTGTAGGAATGACAATTAAGGATCTTTGATTATTGCTCGGCTAGTTACCTGACGTGTTACCTGAAAACTAGCCTGAAATACTGAAGATTTCGTATCAATTTTTTCGAGCGAACTCTGGATCTCTTGTTGTACCCTTTAAATCATTAGAATATCAAAGACAACATTTTGTTTTCTTCTGAAGCTTATTTTTGCGAAATTCTACGGCAATTTACGCATAACAGGTGTGGAACCCCATTAGCACCTTAATTTTTTATTGACAGTTTGAAGTAATTAAATACGTTATTTTAAGCGACTCCTTTTTGTTATGTCGTTCGATAGTTTTAACATGCAACCCGTAAACATTGCAAAATAAGTTAACGCTCTTTTTGCATTTCAATTTGGGCCTTTTCTGGACTTAATTTACCAAACGTTCTTAGAAATTAAATTAAGATTAACCATAATTTTTCTAGGGGTAAACACGCCAATAATAATTTTTAACAGCAACTAAGGTTCGGTTTACACTGCGTCCAGTAGCGTCACACTTAAGTGTCAAACCGTCACAGTGTAACGTACGATCAGGGGAACATTAAATTATCTGACTCTTGAGTGTAAGAATCACTTGGTTTTTATAAATGCTGAAGTAATTTGAAAACTTGTCAGTCTGCCCTTTTTCACCAAAACTTGAATAAAAAAGCCATTTCATGTCCGATTTCTGTATGTGAGGTCTTATTTTAAAGTAAATTGAATAGTTCACTGTCCAATTAAAAAAAAACATAACAATTTTGGATAGTTATGAATCTACAAGCGTTTTAATTTCGATAAATTTTGAAATTTAGCAAAATAAAATAGTTTTTTTTCTTCATTTGAGCCCATAGCTTCAACAGCACCGATCCCAGCTCATTTTTGTCCGAGAACAAACTGTTTGGCCAAGTGTTTTCTTTTAAAATTTGTTTAGAGCATTCAAACCGATTGAAAAACAAAAAAGTTATGAGAGTTTAAGTGGAGGCAACTTTTGGAAAAATCGAAAAAAACCGTTTATCGATAATATCTCGATAACGCGTCGATAGAATTTTTTATATGGTGATTTTCGTGATCAGCGGGTCAATTTACTTTAGAAAAAGTTGGTTTAGAGCTTTGGGGAAAAATGCTGTCGAGCAGTGTTATATGTCGGAACCGACCGGATCGAATGACTATGTACTTCTTGTAGCTGCCCTAGCAATGTTCGTTCGGAAAATGGGTTTTGGTAAGAAAAACGGTTTTGTTCTTAATATTACCGCTCTCAAACACGGTCATGAGTAATATTGAATGTTTTTAAGCTGATCTGTGAAGTTTGGTCGAAGTCGCTAAACGTTGAGACAAGCTTTTCAAGTGTACCAGAACTTCCATACAGACGAAGTTAGCTTTGCCTTTCTCGTTTTAATTCTTTACAATATTACAGTGCTACAAATTTCCAAAAATTGTAATAATTTTGGTATTGGCATAGCGTACGCTGTAGAGCAGGTCGCATATAGCACTTCCTCATACTTGGTTTTCCTCGGGGACCCCCAAAATCTGAAGTTATGGCCCAAAAACCGTTTATTGATCTTTTTGCTCACTTAAATTGAAATAACTCGCGAATGGACGATCTGATTTTATATAACTTTGCCATTTCTGATAGTGACGAGAAAAGTCTAATATATTATATTCATAGGTTATAGTGATTTACCGCGATGGCTGAGAAATGCGGGTCACAGATCTGGTAATTTCAACGTTTTTTTTTTCGAAATTTGTACTTTGACCACCACTGGTTTCACTATTTTATTATATGCGATTTTTCCTTAAAGTTTATTATAAAAGCCCAGTTAATTCTGCGTTGAACAATTGTTCTCCCGATGAATACCATTTTTGTACTCCATACCAAAGGTACACAGAGTGTATTAAGTTTGTGCATAGAAGCATCTCCTACTTTTTAAGATGATCAGCATCAACCGTCGAGCCGATATAGCCAAGTTCGTCTGTCCGTCCGTAAGATCAAACAGATTTCAGAGAGGGTATAAGATAGTGGTTTGGCATATATGGGACATAAACTTTTTATACTTGCAGGCAGATCAAGTTAGTTTTTAAATTATTACCACGACCCCTGCCGCCCCGCTGTTTGGGAAAAACGTCATATCTCCCACGGTTTTGTAGACAGATGGTTTATAACTTCTTGTCATATATATCAACTAGCATTTCATATAGATTCATTGGTAAGGATCGGCAGTAGTTTTTCTTATGTTCCAAGCATTTAATTATAAATTCCGGTTATCATAACCAAATCGTTTAATGGCTCGTGCCCGCTTGAGTGTTGGGCCGAGTGTGCTTTTTGAAATTATATTTTCAATTCGTATACCCTATACCAAAGGTTCTACACATTAGCGGTATGAACTCCACATATGTAGTAGACGGAAATAACGGCATTAATTGTTGATTTGACTGGAGGTTATCCTGGCCATATAGGGTAACAGGACCCAACAAATTTGAAAATATTTATGTGATTGTTTAATAACATAAAAAACTATCGGGGGTGCCAAAGAAATCACTAGCGATTTTCGTATAAACGATTGTATTTTAAATATTAATGGCCAATACTTTAAATAAATTATGAACGATAAAAACGAAGTTAAACATTTTTATATAAGCTAAATGAACTCTAAATGAAAGACTTTGTATTTAAAAAAGGGCGTTGGCAAAAAAGGTGTACGACAGTTATAAAATATTGGGGAATTTTAACAATTTTCATAAGACTAAGTCTTATGAAAATTTATTATAAAGTCTCCGAGTAATACTGTGACAGTAAATTTAAAGTAAATGGTCAAAAAAATCGCGAAATATCAAAAATTCACATTTGAGTTTTGATTATTATAAAGACGCGTAAACCGGAAAGTAAAAAGGAGTTGTCGATCAAATGGTCAACAAAATCAAAGGACCTAAATTAATCATGAAGATTGGCGTAGACCAAAAACCGCGAAATTTGTCATAAATTTCATTTGAGTATTTATGGAAGCGCAGGCGTTAATAAATAAGAGTCGTAGATTGAATAGTCCAAAATATTGCGAAATTTTCGTACCTGAGATTATTAGAAGATTGTGGGCAAGTAGCGGGTAATGGAGGGCAATTTTGAAGACTCAAAGACGCGTAGTAGACGTATTAGGAAGTGTAAGCCGTATGTCAAAAGTGATTTGTGATTGATTTTACGCAAAACTTGCAAAATTTCATGATTTTTGGGAATCTTTAAGATTTGATAGGTGGCGATTATAGACGCGTAAATGGTTAGAACCAACGGTCCAAAAAGTCGCGGAAAAATACCAAAATTTCATGATTATTTTAGACTATCACGAAGATTAAATGGTTTGGCAATTAAATATGGTAATAACAATTGCAAACTACACAAAAATTTTCGTTCAAATGGGTCATTAATTATTTATTTTGTAAACTGGTAATTTATTTAAAATGGGTATATGTGCAAATATGCAATTTCTCCGCTGTCTAGTTAAAATCGTTAGATTCATAATCTTTTCAGAAAAGTTGTACGGCTTTAGGCGACGGTATTCTAAATATTGTATTGATCTTGTGAAGTGAAAAAGTCTCGTATTTAGAGTCTATTTTGTCGGCGTGTGATCTCCTATCTCGGTTGAGTTACCAGTTATAAACCTCACAGACTGTGGACTCCGGTTTTTCCAAATGATGCAAAATTGTCAACTGTAATTATGTAAATGTAGTGACAAGTAGCGATCGGTCATGGCTTTCTGGCTCATTTTTATTGTTTTGCAGCTTGTAAAGGCTTTGTCCCGTCGAGCCATCAAATCCTCAGCTTGCAGAAAGTTTGACATAAAAAAAATACCAGGAAAATTGCTTAAGATTTGTTCGTGCAATATAATGATTTGGGAGGCGGTATGGTTGTACAAATTTTGGTATGCTGGCGGACGAAAGCTCAACTCGACTGAAGAGCTTCGAAAAGCTGTTCCTAAGAAATGCGCCAAAATACTGGATTCAGAGTTCTAATTCATGATTAGCGCCATCCGGTTAGGTATTTTCGAGCTTTTAAATTAGCCTGGAGAATAAATCCATTATTTATTGATTTTTTATTATCCTTATCCTGTATCCTGTTTATTTTTTACAAGACGAAAAATTTAACTTTTTTATAAAAAATGCAGAAAGCATGCTTGTACTTTAATAAAAACATATTACATTGTTGATTTACCTTAAATTAAGCACGTTTTAACAATTTTTGTCAAAAAAAATTTATCGTTGGTGCCACAGAAATCACTAGCGATTTTCATAAAAAAGCTTGTATTTTATATTGAATGAAGAGGCACCAAAAAGCACGCCGTGTGTTGTGTTATCACCAAATTTTTGAACAATCCGGATGAATATGAATATGGTGCGAGAAAACCAAAGTTGTCTGACCGCGAAAAAGTCGCATAATACTTAAAGCTAGCAATTCGATTGCTTCGTGCTCCACACTTGCTGCATGTTGCAGTACGCCTGTGTCGAGAATGACAGTTTGGCGGACGCTGCAATCATCGGAGTGCATTGTCAGAGGAGTCTTAAAAGAGTTTCCGTTCTTAAAGCCGCACCACAATTCAGCGCTACTTCAATTTGTGGAAAAAAAACTTGGAGAGAAACTGGGCTTCGTTATAAAATTTTAACTTTATTTTGTTTAAACTGCTTTGTTCAATATTTATCATTTAGATCATTTTTTTCTGATGAAATAAAATTTAGTCCTGACGGCCCAGATGGGTTTCGGCACTATTGAATAGATTTGCGTAAGGATCCACTTATGTTTTCCAAACGCAATTTCGGAGGCAGATCCGCAATGGTTTGAGGAGCCTTTCATGCGTCTGGAACGCTTGGTCTGTGCTTCACAAGCTGCAGGAAGAACAGTGGAGAATACAAAAAAGTATTGGAGAATCGTCTTCTGCCTTTATTGGAAAAAGATATGAAAAGAGATCTTGTTTTAATGCAAGATAATGCATCTATTCACAAGAGCAGAGAGATCCAGCGCTTCATAAGTGATCACCATATAAATGTTTTGGATTGGCCAGCATGCTCCCCTGACCTAACCCCAATTGAGAACATTGTGGGTATCTTAGCCAGGCGTGTTTACGTCAATAACAACAAATGTGAGAATGCCGAAAGCCTCAAAAAAAGACGCTAAGATTTTGTGAAAAGATGTGGAAGAAATGGTTAAAATCGCGAAATTTCAAAAATTTACATATGAGTTTCGATTATTTAAAAACGACCCCCCCCCCCACCAAAACAACCAACCAAATTTACTTACAAATTTTGTGAATTCAATGCCTAAGAGACTTTTCGAGGTGGCAAAGGCTCAATGTGGCTCTATTATTTATTAAATATTGTTTATATACCATTCTAAGAATAAAATATTAACTAAATCCAACAAATTGGCATGTGTCGTATAATTTTGATACACTTGCAGACATGACAAAAATCGAACTTTTAGCTTTTTCAACCGCTACTTGAAAACGCGAGATACAATCAGAGATAAGGTTATCAGATTTTAAGCAGAATTCATTAAGCTTTCATTCTGCATACTTGATTTCATTGTATTATGCTTTCCCATTCTCCTAAAAGGGTCGAAACTAAAATTTTCGGGGTGTCGTATGATTTTGGGCAGGAGTGTAGCTGCTATAGGAACCATCAGTCGAAAAATGGGTTTTAGTTAGACAATTTTTTGCATTCTTAAATTCATTTCAGACCATTTGCAAAGGTATAAAAACTTCGGCACAGACGAAGTTAGCTTTTTTTTTGGTATAGTCAAAAATCGAAGATGAGATAAAACACGTGCAAGCTAAATAACTGACAAAAATTAAGTAAACATTCAAAATGGCCTTGTCAACAAAAATGAGGGGCATGAGTATCAAATATCGAATAGATCCAGTGAGCGGTAGCGGTAGGTAGCGTCTTTATTATTTATTGTGTTTCAACAAAATTTTAGCCGTGACTTTGGTAGTGAATTTGACACTTTAGCGATAAGTCCATAATTTTAGTGTAATGAGTATTGAAATATTAAGAACCTAAGTTAAACTCTAGCGAAGAACAAAAATAGCCCTATACAAGTCGCTTAACATCCCAGTCCTGCAATATGGCACAGAAGCATGGGCAATGGGAGCAGCGGATGAAGCCGCGATTGGCGTGTTTGAACGTAAAATTCTTCGGAGGATTTATGGACCTTTAAAAGTTATCGATGATTTTCGTATTCGAAAAACTTACTTATAAGCTCTGTGGGGACACCTATCTGGTCAAGCGCGTAAAGCAACAGCGGCTGCACTGGTTAGGACATGTCACCAGACACACCAGATGGACGAAGAAGCTCCAGTAAAAAAAAGCATATAAATCGAAGGTGACTGCCAAAAGGGCAACTTCTCTGAGTCTGTTCGCGTGTGTGCTTATAATAACAGTTTAACGCCGAATTTGAACTTCAAATAGAGAAGCCGTTTGAGAAGCTTATTCATGGCTGGTGCCAATAGCTGGTAAAGGCTGTGTGTTTAGGGTTGCCTGCCTGTGCACACACAGTACCACTACACCACACCCAGACACATTAAAAAATTTTAAAACTTCATTTAATTTTTCGGTTTATTATAGATTTTTTAGATTGGTTTCTGTTCGGTTCATTACCGACTTCCAAACTTGAAATAAAATATTTTATAACGAGCTCATCCGGCTAGGTCGGGTAATTTTAGCTGGTAATATATATACTTTTTGGGGTTAGAGATTCTTACTCTACATGCTACAAATATCTGGACATTATTAAACTGGAGAGGCTACATTAGTATTGCGGAATCGCAGGATAATAAATATTTATATTTTATGGCAAAAATCTTACTTACTTTCAGCACCTTGAAATTGTCCACCGATTTACAAATTTACATGTCTACCATTGACGACGATTTGCTACATAAGCTAACCCAACAGATTTTTATGAAGAATCTTTCTGGCTACGCTGAAATGGAGGCCAAATGTCTTACTGCCAAGTGCTCTTCCGAGCTAGAGAAGTTTTATGCCAGCAAGAAGCACCAGAAAACACAGACTACCAAAGGCTTCCGGCGCAACATGGAGGTGCTAATTGCGACACGAGCCAACATCAACATAACTGCCATAGAAGACTATGGTGGAGAAACGTTTCTATCGGAGGAACTGGCCATCAATATGCTGCAAGAGGCCAAAGCTGCATTGAAGCGTTGTCGTCTGCTGTCCAGCGATGCTGAGCTGCCCGCAAATGCCATCAAGTTGAATGACATCTTGTTGCGTTTCCTTATGCACGAACACGTGGATTATGCCCTGGAGTTGGGTCTACAAGCAGTGCCGCTGTCCGAGGGTAGGATATTACCACAATTGTATTTCTTCGATGTGGTACAAAAGACAAACATCATTGTGCATCTGCTCGACAAGTTGTGCAATACTTCGGTGATTCCCTGTGTGAGGTTGGTATGCCAATGAAAGATAATTAAATGCTTACAACTAATTTGTGTGTGCCTTAGCAATACGCCCAAGTACTCGGATTATATGTTCAAGAAACGCATACTGATGGAACAGATTGAGACCAAACTGGATCAGGGCCTAGACCGATCCATTGGTGCTGTTATAGGATGGGTCAAGGTCTATCTGCTATATGAGCAAAAGAAAACTGACTACAAGCCAGAGACTGATGTAGACACCATTTCAACAGCTGCAAGTATATTTTGGTGTTCGCTTGATGGCAAATCTAAATGTCCTTTTCAACAGGCCTGCCTACAAGTGGTGCAGAATATCCAGCCCGTCATTGTCCAGATTAAGAAGTGCGTCGACGGCGAGAACTTGCAAAATGTACTCACTGAGTTCGGAACTCGCCTCCATCGCGTCATCTACGATCACTTGCAGACGATGCAATTCAATACGACAGGAGCCATGTGCGCCATTTGCGATGTGAACGAATACCGCAAGTGCATACGCGAATTGGACAGTCCGCTGGTAACTCAGCTCTTTGATATACTCCATGCCTTGTGCAATCTGCTGCTGGTCAAGCCACAAAATCTTCTAGAGGTTTGCACGGGCGACACTTTGGTAAGTGGCCAGTCATTATGTGTGCGTCTGCATCCACTGATAACCCAACTCTTTTAGAACTATTTGGACAAATCTGTGGTGCGACAATTCATTCAATTGCGAACCGATTTTCGTGTCATCAAGAACACCAACTATCTGAAGGGCATCATCGAATGAGCGGACGAGAACAGAAAAGCTGCGTCACATTCCCAAAATGTTCACCTAGTGAGGTACTTTTTTGAGTTCAATTTATATATGAAGCAAGCATTATCTTTTAATATTTAATTATAGTGGGTGATTGAGCTTTCAATTAAACTCAAGTGTTTGGTTTTTTATCTGCACATCAGCCACTCAACGTGTCTTGCTTTATTTACAGGCGTCTGCATCGGCAACATCTTCGCGTTGGGTCGATTCAATTTTATCACACAGAAGCGGCGTTGGCATGGGGCTTTCCAATCAGCTCCGTGGCTACCTGTTCCTTCTTAACCAATAAATCAAAGTTTATTGCTTAGCATACAGCAATTATTCACTTGTTTACGTTTGTTCTTAACGCTTTGCCGAGTGCGCTCTCCCGCTGCAAATACCGATTGCTACTGGGCTTGGCACTATTTGGGGCCCGAACTGACAGTCACCAGTTAGCTGTGGAACCGACCATATCACTATAGAAACCATCGTCAGTTCAATAACTGTCGCATTATCGTCCGTCTTTGTTATTGCTATTTGAAATTATTCTCGCAAACCCACGCCAAACATTTGTGCCCGATATTCTAATCGCTGCGATCTTGTTGAATTGATTAAGGCCATGCGAGACTCTCTGGTGTGCTACTTAAAAATACTCTTGGCCATTTGTGCAATCCCAGGACTGGCAGGAGGAATTTTAAAGACAACTACGGATGCAGCCTATAAAAAGTTTCTGGCATTACGATCACTGCCATTTGAGGATTGCGGTGAGTGCGGAGACAAAGAGTTTGCTGGAAGCGGAAAATGCACGACTAGTTAAGGAACAGTCTCATGAGTTTTTATATTTGCATGAATCTCTCGACCATACTTGATAGAGGAACAAGGCAACTTTTATGTGAATTTATTAAAAAATATTTTTGTTTAGAGTCTTCGAGTAAGTATAAAATTGTGGTTTAAAATAAAATCGGATTCATTGTAAATACTCCCCAAAAAACGTATCACATAATCAAGAATTATTCGTGTGTATTCTGACAGCTTTGAAAGGATAATCGATCGGATGAGCGATAGTCAAGTTATGAACAAAAGAATTTTCGGTGTGGCAGCTTTTGCAAAAGTATGTATCAGGAAAAGGAATCATTTCTGACCCACTTACAGCCGAGTTGATATGGAAATGTCCGTATGAACAAAGAGATTTCGGCGATGGTAAGAGATAGAGGATTGACATGACATAAACTTCATTTAATAGCAGGCAAATCAAGTTGCTTTTAAATTTTTGCCACGCTCCCGCTATTCGGAAAAAAAGTCTCCCAAAGTTTTGTAGATAGATGGTTCGTAACTTCTAGAGATATTTAGAACTCAAGATATATAGCGATTTGCCGAAATGATAAAGATCGAATGAACGATACTGAAGTTATGACCAAAAGAAAGTTCGATTTGCAGGGGATCTTACTGGTGCAACTTTTTGAATTTGCTAACTCGAAAAAATTTATGTAAATTGAAAAACTCGTTGAAAGATATTTAGAAAATTAACGGTAAGTCCTTTAGATTCCCCTACAACCAAAACCAAACCCACGGACCAAAGGAGCCTGTTTTAAATGCGGGGAAAGATTTTGGCTTATTCTCATTAAAGAGAGGCCAAGATTGCTGAAGATTGAATTGGTATTCATGAAATAGCTAAACAGTCAACCCCTCCATTGTGGTGTTTTGCGTGTCTTGTTTTAGAAAAGTTGTGGACAAAATCATAACTTAATGACCTAGAGCCTGCTTTAAAGTTCTACGATTTGTAATCTTAAAATTTTAACTTTTAAGATATGGTCTTGAACCACTTTTGAACAGGTCCTGAGACAGTGAAATACCAATATCCACATAACCAACATTCAGTCTAAATTTCAAGTTCAGTGCTTAAATAACTTCTAAGATAAGGCTCTGAACTACTTTTGTACCGGTTCAAAACCGGTTTGATTCCGGTCCAGAACCAGTTAAATATTTAATTCCATATAACCAACCTACTGTTTAAATTTAAAGTTCATAGCTAAAATGGGTTTTGAGATTCGGCTCTGAAACACTTTTCAACTGGTTCGATAACGGCCCTGAACCTGTAAAATATCCAACTCTATAATACCAACCTACAGACCAGAATTCAAGCTCATAACTTGAATGACTTCCAAAATATGGCTTGAACCACTTTTCACACTGCTCAAAAGCGGTTCAAAACAACTTTTGAGGTATGTCTCTAAAACATTTTTTAATCGATTCGAAACCGGTTCGATACCGATTTGATACCGGTTCGGTATCAATCGTCCTGATTCAGTTAAATGTCCAACTCCGCCAACCCACAGACTAGATTTCAAGTTCATAGCTTGAATGACATCTGACATATGGCTCTGAACCAGTTTTTAACCGCTTTTGGACAGGTTCACAGACTTGAGATATGTGAAACCTTTGGAAGGACCGGTTTAGCGGATTAGACGCCTATAAGGAACAAACATAAAAATTACTTTCACTACTTTATATATTTATTTATATGTTTGCTATCGGCAGATAGTTATTTGGCAGGTTTTAGGATCGAAACTATTTTGACAGATTTTAATATAGCGGAAAAGACGGAACTAATGAGCGAGGTATTAAACTCATGAGTTAAGTGGGGCAAAGTCTTAAGAAGACGAGTTTTAATGCATTTTTATGTTCAGTCCGCCAAGTTGAGAAGCATTTGATTTAATTTTAAGAATACATCACTGTCGTTGTTCTGTATCGTCAAAATCATGGCAATGTAGTTGTGGGTGGACATTGTGTTCTTGAAAAGCAGTTTCTTAAGAATTTAGCGGTTTTGTTACCATGGAAATCCCGTAGCTCCGAATGGCGCTTACGCATTGATTCTGCCATGATTTTTCACTGATTTGAAAGACAAGTTTGATTGACACTATTACATTCCAACTCTGGTGTTTTTCCGCGATTTCATGATTTGTCAGTAACTGAAAGAGGTTTGAAACATTCTTTATGATCTGGACTATTCTTTACCGTTGGTCATCCAAGGAATTTATCGCGGCTTAGTATTGTCAAAACCATGGTAATGTATTAATGTGTGATCATTTGTGGTCTTGAAACGCAGTTTCTTAAGGATATAGCGAATTTGTTACCATGCTGTAAATTGCGCTTATGCATTGCGCTTAACCTGGCATAATTTTCCACTTAATTTACTATTACTATTTTTATCCTCTTAATAATATGTCTTCAGTCACGGTAAATAGGTTTAAATAACTTACCTACCACAAAGTCTGTAACTAAAATCGTTTTACACTCTGCTTAATGTAAAATTGGCTATACCGCCCCAAAGGGCCAAGCCAAGCTTCTCTCAATCTCTTGGCGTGTGTGCTTATAATTTTTCGCACAAGAAAAACCTACAGTTTAACGCCGAATCCGAACGGCAATCTTTGAGAAGCTTTTTCATGGCTAGTTATTTAATAACTGCCACCAATAGCTTATGAAGGTGACCAGATGTGTAAAAGCTATTTTCTAAAGAAAGAAAAAACTTTTTTATTGTATGTTTTAAGGCGGGATCTCATTTTGTTCGATCGATTCGTTACAAATAATTTACCGTACTTGTGTTTACGTACAGTACGAAACGAAACACTTACCGTACTTTTCTGATCGAACATAAGTAAGGTACTTTGAGAACCCTGATATAAAGTATATAATATATAAGTAAATTTACTATAAATACTATATATAAGGGTTGCATACATTTGCAAAAATCTAACATACTCTGTGCACCTTTGGTATTCAAATACGCATTGAGCGAGATGTCAATATCATTGGCATATGCGAGAAGCATTACATCTTTAATAAAGATGATGCCCGATCTGTTGGCATTTGAACACTGGCGCAGTATATGCTTCCTTAGCAGATTAAGGAAATCATACGAATACAGATGAGAGGGTCTAGATAGCAGATTTGCTCAGTCAGCTGCGCTGCTATGGCGCTCAGGTTCGTTCCTCGCCCTGTCTTGCTCTGTCGCGGTTGTATTTTGTTTGCGCCAAATCATGGCAGGGTTCATACGGTTCGAGTTCGTGACGAAGACGGTTGCAGTCTGATACAAGACTTGGTTCGACTGAGCAAACGTGCAGTCTAGATATTAGATGATCGTTGACACGTTAAGGTATCACCCTGCCAAAAACCTTTTTTGGTATCAAAAAGCTCGGAGAAGTTCGCTCCTTTTTTAACGGAGCTTTGAGTGCTTCTCAACGTCATCATGCAAAGTCAACGTAATTTGCTAATATACAAAAGGTAGACAGGGCTTCAAAAAACGTTGACCTTATCAACACAACGACAAAAAGATGGTGATTTTCGATGTTTCTCTTATAGATCTTCTCCAGGATTTGAGGTAATGTGAACATCTGGTCTGTGGTGGATTTACCTTCGACCTGGTCAGGCCGCACATCAGGTCACCTTCACCAGCTATTGGCGTCGGCTGTGAAGTAACTAGCCATGAAAAAGCGAGCGGAGCCGCAAATTCTTCAAGCTTTGCGGGTTTAGTTGTCGATTGGGCTCGCTTTTTTAGGCGGCAATTATCGCAACGAATACTTAGATTCTTTTTTATTCTTAAAAGGCGCTTCTCCTCTCTCCTTTTCTCCTTTTTTGACAGCTCGCGTTGCTGCTCCCGACTGCAGAGTTCTCCTGAAGGCAGCTTATTTTCTGCAGTAGCGCGGCCGCACTCCTCATTTCCATGACCGCTTTCGATAGGACTCGAAGTAACCGAGCATCTCCTTGCAGCCGTACTCATGGAGTGTGATGTACGATTCCACTGTTCGCATATATCGAAAGAAGATGGCGAGTTAGTAACTGTAGTAACTGAGTAATTGGGCGAGTTTTGATGTGTAGGCTTCAGAGGTCCCTTGAGATTGCAGCTTCTCGTCGTTTATCTTTCGACGTGTGCCAGAGCGTGAGGCATGTGCCACACTGAGCCGCGTGCGTACTTTGGCTACGACAATGCAGTGATCCGCACGTCTAGTACATTCGATGAAAGCCTTCCCTCGATCACAAAGTGATAAATCTGATTACTCGTTCGTTGATCAGGGGACTTCCAGGTCGCCTTACGGATATCGCGATGCTCAAATCCAGTACTACTTATGACCATGTTCCTGCCCGCAGCGATCTATTAGCCTCTTTCCATTACGGGTGATTGTTTCATGAAGACTAAATCGGCCGACTGTCGAACCAAAAACTCCTTTTCACCCGATTTTCGCGTTTAAATCGCCTAACACGTTCTTTATGTTGGCGCAGCGCTCGTATAGTTGTTCCAGGCGCTCATAGAATTCGTCTTTTGTCGAGGCGTCCTTGTCTTCTGTAGGTGCGTGTGCACACCAATGTTAAAATATTTTGCCCTAAGTCTGAGCGCGGCTAGTCGCTCTTCAACAGGTGTGAAACTGATGACAGTGCGACGAAGTTTTTCACTCACTACAAAGCCGCACCCAAACTCGTGATAGGAAACGTGCCCGCTGTAGTAGAGGGCGTTTTTCTGTTCTGTTTCCTCTGAAGTGGGATAACGTTCGATGTATATTTGACCAACTCGAGATCAGCACCATCTCTGTTGAGAGTGCGGATATTCCAGGTGCATATTCTCAAGTAGTGGTACTTAAAACGCTTGCGTGGATCGTTGTGAGAGGGGGTCATTGTTGTGGCAATTTTGATTGGTGGAGATTTTTGACGGTGGAGGGTACCAAACCTGATGCACTAACCCTACATATTGTACCCTTTAGGAAAGGGTGGGTCGCCGCTCACATTAGCCAGCAGCTTTGCGGATGCATCGCTCTGTTACACGGGTTACCACGATCCGGTGTAAGTCGACTTGAGACGCAGTAAGCCGGGATCACGCTGGGTTCGCTAGGTTGAACCGATCAGCAGCTTTACCTGACTACGTACGCCCCCATTAGATTCAGAAGATCTATGACTAGAAGTTAAGGACCACCACTATTACGCATTTAGAAAAATTCTATGATAAACCTAACAAAACAAATGAAAAATATATTTTCCGGGGATTTTAATCGTAAAGTCTCTGTGTTAAAGTCGAATTTCAATGATAAGGGGTATCTAGGTATTTTTACCTGCATAAGTTCATTGCCCCATTAGGTGTCAATGTGACTGAATGTTACGAAATCAGAGATGTATAGTTTAAATAAATCCAAATAAAATAATATTCCATATTAATAAAATTTTTAATAAAAACAAATCTTACCACCGATATAGCAAAAGTTTGTGCTGCGAATATAAACGACCTCTTCGTCCTTGTTATGTTCTATGTATTTTTACCATCTTATGCTTATGCTAATTGCTTTTTACCCACAACTTCACACTGAAGTCGAAGTGAAGCGATCAAATGGTCCTGATTGTGTTCTTGGTTTCCTTTCTTAGCCTTGATATAAAATAAAAATTTTTAATTAAAAAGAAAATATACTAATCCGAAACCCAAACCGAAAAAGTTTTGTGGTTTAAAAAGTTTTGCTTGTTTCCAAAATATTTCAAATATGCAGTTTAAAGTACATCAACCGAAAGTAATTAGGCTTTTTTTGTATACTTCTACAACACTGAGTTTTAACACCGATTTCGATCATTTCTATCACAAGCCTTTTTAAACCAACTAAATTTCTATAAATGTTCGAAAATTCGAATGTATGTATTATGTTGCTGCAGTGTCAGTAGCTTATAGCTTGACTATCGTCAATCCTCTATCTCTAACCATCTCTGAGATCTGTGACTATATCGACTTCTCTGTTCATGCAAATCAAGATTATCAGCCAAGCTCCCATTATCGCTTTCGCAAAAATGTTACGATTTGGTCGTTAAATCGCTCCGAAATTGGCACATCACAAAATTTCACCGATTTAAAACAAGCGACGTATGAGTCCGAAAAGTGAAAAGTAAATGGAAAATATCGCTAGAGATAAGAGCTTCCTTCCTATGAACTAGTTTTTTTAATATTCTGTGACTATTTGAGATCGTTTTTGTGGATATTTGTGTATGTTTATAAGAGATTATACACTTTGGATTAAACTCTTGTCTTAAACAATTTATTTCCTAACCCTCCCAAAATTGCACAAGCAGCAAAATACCGGTTGACAACAGCAAATTCCGATCTGGCTGGAGCGGTAACCGATAAAGTTGTCGATACAGCTGCCACGTGAAGAGTTGCAGAACGAAATGGAATGAAACAGAATCGATATCAAAAAGTTGCGAATTTGGGGCGCAGCCCGCCGCCAGCGCAGCTCGCCAGGCGCCAGCGCCGCCCGCAGAGCTCTTAACATAGGTTGGCAGCGCTAGGCAGCAACACGTGTGTGCCCGTCACTAGCACGCCAGCAGCCCACCACTAGCGACATTTATAACGGTTAAAAAGGATGGAAAAAGGAAAAGAAAAAACAATGCATTATTCGTACGAATTTGTTGAAATCCGGAAAGCCGGAACACAGATGTATTTCTACAAACTTAATACACTCTGCGTATCTTTCGTAAAGAGTATAAAAATCACATCATCATTCTTGCATTGTGACACAGAAACCATGAAAAGGATGGTAATCAATTTTAAAATGTTTATTTTTTTAGTAGATTACAATGTGTCATTATTAGATAGCAAGATAGACAGAGTACCTAAATAAATATATAATATGTATAATTATATTGATATTTGTTTGTTTATACACAAATACATAAAAATCACTTTCGCTGCCTTTGACTTAGATAATTTGACTTCGCTGGTGGATGGTGTTAAATTTTCAATGTTATTGGGGTAATCCGAGCGAGGGCAACTGTTCTCGTGTTGGACGTGAAGCGTGTAAATTGCGCCAGCGCACGTACAAGCGTAATTGATATTCGCTCAAAATTAAAAAAGGAAGAATTTCAATTGTAAAGAATAGTTTGCATATATTTGAATGTTTAATCTTTGCCCTCTTTCAGGTTCCCTGTATCAAGTCAACTATTTGATCATCGACAGCTGTACCAAGGTGCCGTGTTCTATGAAGCGGAGTTCGACTGTAAAGGTGACGGTGCTCTTCGATGATAACGGTAAATACCAACGCGCTGATAGCATGCTCAGTTCAGACAGTCAAAATTTTGAACGACGACGAAAGAAAGAGAGGAAATGATACTCGGAAACAGAAATAGATCAGTGCGGGCGAGAAGCATATGGCGTAATGCCGAACCGTCCCCGACTACGCTGGCAATAATCGTTGTTGTACTATGTACACATACTATAGCAACAATTAATCAAAGGGGCTTGTAAATCAAATTAATTCCAGCAATGTAGGATTATATGACCACAATGATTAGGCCCATGCACTGACCAAGTATACCTTACCTTCCTGTTGCTCTTGGCTTAGTATTCATATCGATTGGTGCAGCGAGGGGCCCATGCTTAAAATATAAATAAACCGAATTACGCTTAATCGTATTTATATTAGTCAGCAGAAATATACAAACCGGACGAGAATTGGACCCATCACGTAGGCAAATTTTTAGAAGGCGCCCATAGGGTCTAGACGCTATAGAAAAGAATTTGGGTGGAATATAATTTAAGAGCTTGACAGCTAGCAAAATGCATATAATTTAGCTATTTTTTAAAAGCGCAAATAGTTTATATTTTAGAATGAGCTAGCATTTCTGTTGCATAGAATTTTTAACCAAGTTATTGATGGGGCTACATTTACATTTTTCTTTGATAAAGAACTTAGCAACAATTTGTATATTCATAAGTTTAAAGTGCAGGGTGAAAAAATGATTCTAATCGCCATATGTAAAATTTTTTAGCGAGATCGGTTCGTGGGCTTAAATCATTGTTTAGACTTAGCGTCTTAACCCTGGAACGTGTTTCGTCGTACGATTCGACTGACAAGTACAGGGTTGTCCATATTCGACGGACCCATCTGGCAACGCCATAACTTTTGACAGAGATGTCAGATCGCTTAATGACATACCGCGTTTGAAGCGTCAGTCCAAGCAGATTTTTACCATGGAACAATACACGCCACGCGAGCGCTCTGAAATAGTTGAAATTTACATTCAACAGAACAAGTCAATTGTGAAAACTCAACGTGCTTTTAAAAAATTTCACATTTTCACATTTCACATTGAATGGGACCGTAAATAAGCAAAATTGCCGTATTTACGCCACTGAAAATCCTCAGGAGATTCAAGAAGTGCCTCTTCATGACGAAAAAGTCACAGTTTGGTGCGGCGTTAGTGCGAAAACGGTCATTGGGCCGTTTTTCTTCCAAAATGAAAATGGCCATGCTGTTACCATCAACCAGGAGCGTTATCGCGACATGATGACCAATTTTGTGATGCCAATTATTCGTCGAAAGCGTATGAGGCAGTTCTGGTTTCAACAAGACGGCGCTCCACCGCACACAAGTCGCATAACAATCGATTTTCTGAAGAAATTGTTTCCGGGCCGTTTGATGTCGAAAAGTGGTGATTTGGACTGGCCACCGCGTTCGCCCGATTTGACGCCGCCTGACTTCTTCTTGTGGGGATATTTGAAGTCAAAGGTTTACGTTAACAAGCCAAGGACCGTAGAAGAGCTCAAGGACAACATTCGTGAAGAAATAGCCGCTATTCCGGCCGAAATGTTGGCGAAATCGATGGAAAATGCTGCAAAAAGGGCACAATACGCCATCAACGCCAGAGGCGGCCATTTGAGAGATATCATATTCAAAAATTGATGTAAACAAATCTACTTGGAACAAATTAAATGATTAAGATTGCCAACCGCCAAATTTTTATTTTTTTCTTTGATTTTTAAAAAAAAAACATGGGTCCGTCGAATATGGGCAACCCTGTACGTCAAATGTACATCAAAATAAGGATGACCGTCCAGGGATAAGGTCCTAATAATTTACCAAATGGTTAGTGTGTTGGAGTTTTATGGCTTAAATGCGCTTTTGATTTTAGGTCGCCAGGTCGAGTTTTTTAGTGTCTAAAGAAAAAGAAAACTCCACCACGGGTGTGTCCCAAATCTCTGACGGTTTTCGTATAAACATAAGCATTTTAAATTAAAGCTGTTTGTTATATGAAGGGCACAAATATACCAGGATAGAAATATACCAGATTAGAAGACGAAAGTTGAGTGATTTTAAACCGCCTACTCAAAGCCAAATAAAGAAGTCCAAGTTTAGTTCAAAGTGCAATCGTTTATAATGATTTGATCTTTGACAAAAATTTTCTAAAATAGTTTGTTCATAACTTTTAAGACAAGTAAAGAAAAGTATTTTTGAGAATTTTTTCAGATATTTCGAAAGACGTTTAGAGGTCGCTCAAGTCCAATTTTCCCAAAAATCTGGTTTTTCGGTCTGTTTTTGAATTTGACTTTTATCTTGGTCAATAGCCACGCTTTTTTTATATATCACCATTTTTAAAGAAAATTGTAAAAATTTTACTTTTATGAGCACTTTACTTTTTGCTATGCTTTTGCTCATTTAGATACCATATATTACATTTTTTCGTAAATTTTGAATTAATTTAAAAAAACGCACTATAACTTTTAAAATTGCTATGAAAATTAAATAAACAAGTGATGAAGATAATAAAAGAAGTGAAGATGATAAAAATATTAAAATATAACATTTTAATTTACTCTTACCGTTCCAGAGTTTTAATCTTTTAAAGCTTTGAACCCTTGTACTTTGTACCAGAGGGTATATTAAAATTGTCCAGATGGTTGAAGGGAGCATCTCCGACCAGATAATTATATATATTCTTGATCAGCGTGACAAGCTGAGTTGATATAGCCATGTCCGTCTGTCCGTCCGTCTGTCTGTCTGTTTCTATGCTATCTTCTCCGCCAGTTCTAAAGATAACTTAACCAAGCCATTAGGTACAAATACGCTGCACATTTGTCGGAACCGGCCGGATCGGATTACTATAGCGTATAGCTATTTTATTAAATTTTATATTTAAATTTGCGTTTCAATAAAAACCTGCATAATGCTGCGTAACAATTAAAAACAACCAACAAAAGCGCCCTCTACCTATAGTGTCGCCATCTGTGCACCAGCATGGGTATCAAGAATCGCTAAGAGTTGTAAATTTTTTTTTTTTTTTTGCGAATATGATTTAAATTTGAATTATCATAAATAATAAATCATAAAACATATAACACAATCAAAACAATTTTTTAAACATCAAATTAACTTATAACTAAATAAAGCGACATTTATTTTGTGAGAAAGAGATTTGATGGAGATGGACCATAAGCATGCGAGTCAGCAGACGCCATTTCATGCCAGCATTGCTCGCTTGGGAATTCCAAATTCAAGTTTATATCAAACCCCGACATCAACGGCCAAGGCGAAGTGACAGCTTTGTCCGTCCGTCTGTCTGTTTCTACGGTATTTCCCTCAGTGTTGAAGTTATCGAGCAGAAATATTGCACAGAGTCTTCATTTGAATGCACGGATCGGATGACTACCTCTTGTAGCTGCCATAAAAATGATCGGTCAAAAATTGGGTTTTAGCGAGAAAAACTTTTTGTTTTTAATATTAACGCACTAATACTCGGTCAAGGTTAATATTATATGTTATTAAGCTTATCTGCGAAGTTTGGTCAAAGTCGCTAACCGTTGAAGCAAGTTATTAAATTTGGCACAGACGAAGTTAGCTTTGCTTTATGTTATTTTAAATCGTTAATTGATAACAATTAAAACATATATTAAGAAGATATGATTTATATTTTTAAAGGGGTGACATGACAAAACGCCCACAGACAAGAGGCCCATATCAAAATTAATCGTAGTATGCATCGAAATTTATAAATGTTATGGGCCTTATGTCGCGATTATATTCGGACAAAAGGCCCACATCTCGTCGGACTTTTTGCCCAGTTTAATAAAAACTCTGAAATTATAGCCAGAAATATGGCGCATTAATTTGAAAACGAACTAGCTGTCTCTTGCATATCATAAATATTGCATATTGCTAAAGTGGACAGAGTCAAAAACGCTTGGAATAGCAAAAGCAGCGACAGGTTGGTCACTGAGGAAGACTTTTCCCGGGCTGCGCGCGAGACCCTCAAGTACAAGATAATCTTAAAACCCAAGGAGAAGGTTAACTACGAAACGGTGTCCAAACACTGCAACGTAAAGTGCGTTACACATATACGGCGTTTATAATTTTTTAACTGTTGTATTTGATTCTTCTTTGTCAGTTATTAGTGTCACTATTAGCTGCTTTAGAAAAAAAGTGCGCGTAATTTTGTTTACTTTGTTTGATTCGCCCTTTTTAATAGGAGTCAAAAGAGCATTCGTCAATTACTTTTTGTAAAGGAAAAAGCCGAGAGAGTCTAAAAGTTACGTATGTGAGTGATAAGCCTTAAGAAGAAGTAAAGGCAATCGTCAGATTTTTCACAAAGAGACGTAGTCGAAATATGATGAGCAAATCAAACAAACAATTGATCGTCATAACTACGGGGAGAGTAAATCCAAAATAACCGTTTATCACAACAAAGTCTTGGACTGGTGAAAAAGCTAATTGGGACCACGAATGAGAATCATTAACAAACCGAATAACGTTTGTGAAGCACAAAGCAAGATTCGATCCATTTTTAAAGCGAACATAACGGAGATGAAAATGGATTGTTTACAATAACGTTAACGAAAACGATCAGGTCAACAGTGACCAGCTCAAACACTGGCTGTATAAAAGAGGTTATGCTGTCGGGTGGGATTGGGGGTGTGGTATATTGAGCTGCTCCAAGGAACAAACGATTAACGATGTTACTAACAACTCAAATAACACCTAAGAGAAACCAGATTGATCAACGTGGTGTCATCCATCTGAAACGCCAGACACACATCTTGATGACCAGGAAAAACTGACACTGTAGTTTTGATGCATCAATATAGCTGACACCATCAGACTACATTTCGATCTTTGCAGAACTCCTTAAAGGTAAAACTTTCGGCAATGATGAGGCTATAAAATCGCACTTGGTTCAGTTTTTGCAGATAAAGGCCAGAAGTCTATGGCGTGGAATACAAAAATGCCGGGAAGGGCAAAGTATCGAACAAAGAATTAATTGATTAAAGTTCTCTAAGTTGATTAAAAATGCTTTACTTTCTTTTGAAAAATCCGCAATTACTTTTTGGGCAACCCAATAGATGTAACTGCGCTACCAGCGCAAGTTGAAACGCGATGGTCCAGACATAGTTGTGCTTCGGATTCTTCAGCTATTTCGATCTTACCATCAAAGCGATCCCAGTTACAAAACTAGGGACTTTTACTGGTACACACCATCCGTGATGATCTACTCTTCGTAAAGAGGCTTTGGACGTACTCTTTGCTCAGATATCCCCAGCCGTTGCTTTTGTGGGAGGCGCTGTGGCCGAGGAGGTTATCAAAGTAGAGACTAAAATGGAGTCACCGCATCGCAACCTGTTCAGGCGATTAGAGTCAATTAATATTCTCACTCCCAACCTACTATTAGTGCCTTTTCAGCCCTGCCGGTGTGACTGTGGCTCAAGTGCCCAATATGGGACAGAATTTCTATGTCCATTTTAAAGAAGCAAAATTGTAAACACTCTGTGGAAAGCATACATTTTTAAAATTTTATATTCAGCACTGTGTATTTAATGTCACTTAAATTTGAATACGGACATTACACCCATGGGCTTAATGTCCGGTCAAAAGGCCCAGAAAAATTTGGAATTATATTTCAAAGTAGTGATCGAAATTTTTCATATGGGCCTTATGTCCGTGGGCGTTTTGTCATGTCACCGTTTAAAGGCCAAGCCATGCCCCTTTCTTACTCCGCCTACTTGTAAAAATTTAATATTGACTTGTAAAATTTAATGATATATTTTAACTTTTTGAAATCCAGTTTTATACCCTGTACCCATATAGCCATGTCCGTCTGTCCGTCCTTATGAACAAACAGATCTCAGAGATGGTAAAAGATAGAGGTTTGACATGTATGAGAAAAATGCTTCTTATACTTGCAGTTAGATCAAGTTTATTTTCAATTTTTGCCACGCCTCCTGCCCCGCAATTTTGAAAAAACGTCATATATCCCACTGTTTAGTAGATAGATGATTCGTACCTCATAGAGATAGTTAGTCATTAGCAATATAAATCGATTTGCTGAAGAAATGATAAAGATCTGATGAGCGGTTCTCAAGTTATGATCAAAAAAGAGTAAAACCCCGATTTTTGCGCCAATGCACTATGGGTTTTGTTTCTTTTTTTTGGCATAAACTTCAAATTGAAAGGTAGAAAGCTAAGTTTTTGCACATAAATTTTTCAAATTAAAGTAGAATTTCGGTTTTTGTTTATTTTATGATTCGACCACGCCTTTATCCCCTTCCCCGAACATGGCATCTAAATTATAAAACTATTTTTAAAATTCAAAATAAATAGGGTTTTCCATAGATTTAATCTGTTGTGTGCATTTGCACTTACTGAAACACTTAGTCATAAATAAGAGGGTTTTAAAATTATTTTTTTTCCATTTTTTTATATTTCTTTCTGAATGAACAACATTTCAAGAATATTGTGCACAAAGTTGAAGTCAATCCGAGTAAAACTTACGGAGTTACAGCGTTTCAAACGAGCGGCCGTGCTACCTGATTGCTACCGTATGAAAAACTTTAAATCGATTTTCCCGAAAACTACTTTTTCTAAGTCCGTGTTCACTGCCATTTGAAAACTACTCGACCGATTCATTTCAAACTTTGCACACATTTGCTTCATATAAAATACCTTCCCCCTACGTTTAGTAAAATTTTTTTTTTTAACATTAAGGGTGTTTTCCACCCACAAAATGGCGGAAATTTTAGTCGAAAATAACGGTTCACACTTTAGATGGCCGCCAAAAATTTTTAAATTAAAAAAAAATAATCAGAGAACGTTGGGGGGAAGATTTGTTTATAATTTAACAAAACTTTTATGGTTTTTCATTTTCAGATAATTTCCGGCCGAGTTACAGTGAACACCGCAAATTGTTTTTTTTTTCAAGATGGTTTGATAATTTTTTTTTGGCTAATGGTTTAATAATTTTGCATGAAAAATTTACAGAACATAGTCAAAACTATGCTCAATAATGTATAGAAGGTTTGAATAAAATTGCTCAATCGATCTTTGAGATAAAAAATCACAAAAAAAGTGATTTTTTTTACGCTGAAACCCTTACCCCTCCTTTAATCAAAAAAGTAGAGGAAAGCTAACTTCGGCTCGACCGAAGTTTATATACCCTTGGAGCATGATATATTTCTGCCAGTTTTTATATGGCAGCTATACGATATATGCATCCGATTGTGTGCTCTCTAAAATTGTGTTGAGACAGATAATATATATAACTGGAACGTACAAAGACGCTACCATTGAAAACAAAAAAAATTTTTTCTTACTAAAACTATTTTTCTCGACCGATCATTCCTATGGCAGCTATATGCTATAGTCATCCGATTTGGATCAGACTTGAAAGAATTATGTGTTAGCATATCATATTGATCAGTAACGAGTTTGGGAGCGATAGCATTGAAAACAAAAAAGTTTTTCATACTTAAACTTTTTTTCAGATCTATCTTTTGTATGGCAGCTATACTATATAGTAGCCCGATTTGCATAAAATTATGTGAAAGCATAAAAAACTTATAAATACGAGGTTTGGTAGCGATAGCATTGAAAACAAAAAAGTTTTTCTAACTAGAACTACTTTTTCAACCGATCGTTCCTATGGCAGCTATATGCTATAGTCATCCGATCAGGCCAGTTCCGACAAATGTGCAGCGTATTTGTACCAAAAGACTTCGTGCAAAATTTGGTTACGATAGCTTTAAAACTGGCGGAGGAGATAGCATAGAAACAGACGGACGGACGGACAGACGGATATGGCTATATCAACTCAGCTCGTCATGCTGATCAAGAATATATATACTTTATGTGGTCGGAGATGCTTCCTTCTATGCGTTACAAACATCCGGACAATTTTAATATACCCTCTCCAAGGGTATAAAAATACACATAAACAAAACACGTTTCACAAGAACAAAAACACATAGAATTGACGAATATTTTATTTAACTTTTGTTTTACATACCTGAACTACAACTTTCCATCATTTAAAGATGTATTTTCACTTTATGTGGCCAACGTGAACTTACGTACACAAAGCTACCATGTGTTTAATCAGCTGACTTTGACAGTGTATCGCTCAATCAGTGTGACCGTAAAAATTTGTGTCGATTGATTTTTTATTTAACTAGAGTATTATAAACATAAAAATAAAAGTTATTTTAAAAAACCGAACAACATTTTTTTTGTGTTTATGCCAAAAAAAACGAAAAAAAAACCAATGTGCAATGGCAGAGAAGTTGTTGTACCGATTCCTCCTCTTCTTCATATCTGCAACTCCTGCATAAGTCATGGTGAGGGTGCATGTAATCAGGCCCGCTGACATAATGCCCGCGGGCGTTATGTCACTTTATTCGGGCTTTATAACACTTTACGCCCGAAAAGAAAAAACTAATTCTGAGTATATTTTGTATACACTTGTACAAACGAAACTCATTATATTTTATTTACTGAAATATTTTAAGGTTGTTTTCAACAATTTGTATGCAATAGGGGCAGAGCAATTGGTAATTGTTCTTTTTGGCATTTTCTACCAATTTATTTAAACATTCAGAACAAATTTTTGAAATGATTGCACGGCTAAAGTAGTACATCCCGCGCATTTTCCATACAAATTATGCATTTTACCACATACATCATTTGAGTAAAAATAAACTCGTTGTCCTGATCTGCCTCTTCAATGTCCGAATTGCAATCCAATTCTTTAAATGTCGTTTCCTACTTGATCAAATCATTTTGTCGAAGCCCACCAACAATTTTACTCTAGTATACTAAATCAATTTCGCGTCCACGCTGCTCAAACATCAATGATACACTAACAAGAACATAATCATTCAAGAGATAACAAAATGAACGCTACTTGAAATGCTCAAGTTCCTCGTGTTCAATGCAAAAGGTATATTTTTGAAAATTCGGGCGTTATGTCAATGTTCAAATTGACATAATGCCAGCGGATGTTATGACACACCGAATGCGGGTGTTATGACATTTTCAAAAGTGACATAAAGCCCGCAGGCGTTATGTCACTGTTAAGAGCGACCATACTAGTGCTCTGTGCATAACCAATGTACTATGAAGGGTGAAAAACCCCATTTGCGGCCAATTGCCTTTCTGCACGAGTAAAGAGTTACGGTTGCCTTTTTTATACGTTCATTTTTGTTGTCCTTCCAGAGTAGTTTTGGCATTGTCACTAAATACACGGCTTACTCCGTTGATTTTAGGAGGAACAAGATCAGGAATTTTGTACTTTTGTACTTGTACTGTAAAGTTCTGAAAATTTCTGAACCTGCGCCAACAAAATTAAAGACATTTTCAAAAGATCTTTTCTGTTCAATATTGCGGTACAAAGACTCGATATCATCACAAAAGTATATTGGGTTTGTATTATAACTTCTAGAAAGACATTTAAAATAAGCAATAAAATCGTTGATTCTTGAACAGGATGTGATGAAAGTTATCTACGCGATTTGGACTGAAATCATAAAATCTAGGTCTCGTTATGTTTGCACATGGTGGTCATACAGCTGTTTCATTGGTACCTCTACCAAATCATCAGTGGCATTCGCCTAATGTACTGGCACATTTATTTGTTTGCTTGTAGCCCATGTTTGACATAATGACGTTTACTTCGTGTTTCGCTGCTACACACACCATCGCAAAGCTTGATAGTGTGTGTTTGGGCACCACTGCTATAAATGAAACTATTTCTGTTTAGTTTCAGCAACGAGGCCGTGCCTGGCGTTTTTTACATGTGCAAACATAACGAGACCTAGAGCCAGCGTACTATTGATGGTTTGATTATCATAAAGGTCGTTAAAGCACACACATGTATTTGAAAACAGCTTCATTTCAATGAAAAATCGTATATTTCTGCCAGATTTTTATATGGCAGCTTTACGATATATTCATCCGATTTTGATCAAACTCTCTAAAATTGTGTTGAGACAGATAATATTCATAACTGAAACGTACAAACACGCTACTATTGAAAACAAAAAAGTTTTTCTCACTAAAACTATTTTCTCGACCGATCATTCCTATGGCAGCTATATGCAATAGTCATCCGACTTGGATCAGACTTGACAGAATTATGTGTTAGCATATCATATTGATCAGTAACGAGTTTGGGAGCGATAGCATTGAAAACAAAAAAGTTTTTCATACTAAAACATTTTTTCAGATCTATCTTTTGTATGGCAGCTATACTATATAGCTGCCCGATTTGCATAAAACTTGCTGAAATTATGTGAAAGCATAAAAAACTTATAAATACAAGGTTTGGTAGCGATAGCATTGAAAAAAAAAGTTTTTCTCACTTGAACTACTTTTTCAACCGATAGTTCCAATGGCAGCTATATGCTATAGGCACACCCAATTTCAAAAACTTTGAGGGTCCATAAAAAAAGTGCTTCCAATCTAGCCAAACGCTGATAGGGATTTACTCAGTTCGGGTACCACTATCGATTCCGCATAGTGGTGCTTGGTAGTTTTTTTGACTGTTGCACAGTGTTATTGTTGATATCCTTTATGGATAATTTCGTTTTCAGCCACAGCTTAAAAATTTCGCCTAGTTAAAGTTGCTCACTCTGGAGATTTTGTGTGGCAATAAAAACTGGCTGCAAAATCTCCACAAGAGAAAACAACTCTTCCCATTCCAAATTTCCGAGTTCAGTGCAGAAAAAGGCATTTTCTCCGAGGTGACCAAATCAATACATGCGCTTTTCAAATCATTTTGGCTGAGACATACTGTAATTTTTTTTGATTTTGTCAGCAAGGTCGTGAACTTCTTCCTGGGTCAATTCTTTTTGGTACACGATTTGAGATTGCAACGTGAAAAAATCCCGCACAACAGAATCCCCTTTTTTCTACCCATTTTATTATACACTTGACAAGTGTATTATAATTTTGCCCAGAAGTTTGTAACGCATAGAAGGAATCATCTCCGACCACATAAAGTATATATATTCTTGATCAGCATGACGAGCTGAGTCGATTAAGCTTTGTCCGTTTGTCTGTTTCTACGCGAACTAGTCCCTCAGTTTTGGAGCTATCGAGCTGAAACTTTGCACAGAGTCTTCTTTTTACTGCACGCTGCTAATATGTCGGAACCGACCGGATCGGATGACTACTTCTTGTAGCTGCCATACAAATGTTCGTTCGGAAAATGGATTTTAGTGAGAAAAACTGTTTTTTTCTCAATATTATCGCTCTCAAACACGGACATGGGTAATATATCATGTTTTTTTAGCTGATCTGCGAAGTTTGGTCTTTACACTATAAAAAATTTACAAAAATTTTTTGATTTTTAATAAACAAAAAAATTTTAAAAAACTTTGCCTTTACTCGTTTATAAAAATTTAAATTAATTGTTTTTTTCACAATTAAAATAAAAAATTATAATTTAATTGTTATTCAAAAACTTTTATTTAAGAAATGGAAAATTGTTAGCGGAGTCGAAAATCTTTAATGCCCGCAAGCGTTACTAAATTTATTACAATATTTTTGCATTTAATTTGATGTTTTGCACTCATTTTTCAACCTTAGTAAATCAAAAAAAAATTTGTACCATCTACAAAATAAAATAGCATAGTTTCAATGTTAACTTTACCTCCTATGCAGATCAATTAATTTCAATTCAATTCAATTTTTAACATAATTGCCAATAACTTCTAGATTCTCGGATTGATATTTTTATACCCATTACTCGTAGAGTAAAAAGGGTATACTAAAGTCGTGCAAATGTATGTAACAGGCAGAAGGAATCATTTCCGACCTTATAAAGTATATATATTCTTGATCAGCATCAACAGCCGAGTCGATATAGACTTGTCCGTCTGTCCGTCCGTTCGTCCGTCCGTCTGTCTGTAATAACACCTAGATCTCAGATGGTAAGAGATAGAGGTTTGACATGTATGGGACAAATGCTTCTTTTATCTGCACGCAGATCAAGTTTGTTTCAAATTTTGGCCACGCCCCCTCCCGCCCCCGCAATTTGGAAAAAACGTTATATCTCCTACAGTTTTAAAGATAGACGATTCTAGAGACAGTTAGTAATTAGCAAAATGAATCGATTTGCCGAAGAAATTATAAAGATCGGATGAACGGTTCTCAAGTTATGAGCAAACAAGTGTACCAAGACCCCCCCCGCTACCACCCCTCCCACCCAAAAAATGTTGCATACTTTTCGGATGGCCACACCAAGGAACGCAGGAACACTGTTAAACATGTTTTTTCATGAGTAACGGGTATATCGAAGTCGGTTAGAGCCGACTTTAACTTACGATCTCGTTTTTTTATAAGTTTCGTCTTTACACCTGATATCGAATCTTTTATAAAAAGTAGATGTGTTTTCAGCGATTAAGTTATGTAAATTCCATTCTCTTAGATTTGACATTCTCGTTGGCGGTATAACTAGACGGAATACTCTAGTACTTTTATCAGGCTCACATTGTTCTTTCAGTGCTTGGCACATCAATCGTTTTGCAGCGATGGGAACTTTTTCGTCAAAGAAAGACAAAGCTACAGCTGCTTCTGAAAGTTACCACAAGTGAGTGCTGATTTTCTTGAGTACTATAGAAGTGCTTGCACTTTCATCATTTAATTGTTGTTGAATAATATTGCTATTTGCATTTGATTTAGATTCTAAAGCTGGCTTTAATTAATTTTCTTCTTTTAATTTCGCTTCCTCAGGAATTATGTATATTTAGCGTTCGATTCTGATAATTTGATTCTGGGTTATTGATTTGATGTGTTTAATAACTTCTAATAACTTCTTCCAATAACTTCTAGATTATCGGATTGATATTTTTAAAAGATGAGTTTTTAGTGATTAGACATAAAATACATTTTCCATAATTGTTTTCGTGGTAAAAATCACACTTTAAATCTAACTTTTGTTTAAAGTGATAAATTTAATGCAAAGTTGCCGATAAAATTATAACGCCGAAGTAAAGCACCAGACTAAGAAGTGGTGCATTCAATTGCCTTCCAAGAAAGCATTAAATTTTCATAATGAACGAACCGATACTGAAGATATACACATACTTTTCAAAAATATCAAAAAACTATTTTCTTCGCGATTGCTCGAAAACGGCTCCACTAATAAATTTATGGAATGGATTTTTGGACTTAACGGAGGGATTTACGTAAGCAATTGCTACCAAATGTTCGGGATCGCATAATTTTTATTATTTTGTAAACTAGTGAAATTGACTAGTTCGGAGCTTCGAACATATTGATTGGGTGCAGCCCTGATACATATTAATCTTTGACTCTCTTGTAACAGCAAAATACAAGGCTAGTCAAAAACAGATGGTTTACTAAAACAATTTATTTGATATGGTCGTTCAATAGCTCTTGTGTGGTAAACTTACCTTCCACCATTTCACGAGGACTAGTGAATTATTTAACTCTAACAGTTCTCTCACTTTATAGACAACGGCGTCACCTATCTAAAGCATGAGGTCCGTTGGGTATTCAACTATGTTAAGACCCGGGCAGCAATATCACCGGATCCTTGTGATGGTAATCAGGAAGATTGCATCTTGGCGATGAGCGATAAGAAAACCTACTGGGCCGATATCTTTGTGAATGAAACACTGCCGGTGGTAGGTTACAGCCCAAGTCCAATAATTTCCCCCCTTCTGACTCTCGTTCTCACTTTGCAGATGCGCGGCAGCATGTTGTGGGAAGCCAAGGATGAAAGCAACCGAAATCTCATATGCTTCGAGGTGCCCGTTGTAATCACTATGTAAATGTTTATGTAAAACGCAAAAAATAAAGTAATTGGTGCATGCAAAACATTGATGTGAGTTGTACGTGAGTGTGTGCGTCCTTTAATGAAATTTTGAATGAAGCTGGCCCGCGGTGAGGGGTGTGAGCTCCATAAATTACGAGATCTTTTTGTTTTGGCGGCTCCTCGAACTACTCGCAGAGGCAGAGCAGCGCAGAGCGACAGAACGGCGATATAAGTGGAACTCGTAACGAGCCGAACGAGCTGCCGAGCTGGCAAGCAGCGCGCTCGGCGCTCAGCGCTCAGCATCCAGATGCAAGGCCTTGCAATTGGGCTACGGGCCCGGTGTCCGTTCAGTGTGTCAGTCAGTCTTGTCTTCGCTTGCAACGGGACGGGGACGGTCGCACGAGCTCCACCAAGGAGCGGCAACTCGAAGCACAGAACAAATATCGAGCGTAAATTAAAATTTAATTTGCCAACAGCGATCAAAGACCGCGAACTTCAACGGTATCAGTGCCAGTGCCAGTGTCAGTGTTGGAACAAGTGCACCTATTTTATTTTTTTAAAGCAATTCCAATATTGTAAGTATCTAAAAGTGTCTCACTCGGCACGGTTGCTTGCCATTTGTGCATTTTGGTCGGCGTAAAATGAGATTGCCTTCGTGCTAATTGCGGCAACCGTAGATGTTGGACGATGGATGTGTATGGTGCGGTGGTGGTGACATGCACCCAACGCAACGTATCGGAAGTATATACATTTGAGTTTGTGCATATGCTCACCAGAAATCGCATTCAATGCCCATGAACCTTGAGAGCGGCTTTCGGTTGAAGCTAGAATTTGACACCGTGCCAACCGCCTTCTCTGTTTCGGCTTGCTAAAGCTTGGGCACAAGCGCCCAGCATGGGTGTTTGAACCCAGTAAAAACGCTTATGCTTGGGTTTCCATTCGGGTTCAAATGGCAAATTGTGAGAGGATCGGGTAGAGGAACTTTGCCATAATGGGAACACATAAAGCAGCACACGAAAAGTTTTGAATCATTTGCTTTTAGATAGTTTGAGTAGCGGATTCAAAATGCATGAATCTTTCCTTTCTTATTCAAGTGTTGTTTATTCATTGAATCGACTTCTTTAGATCTCTGTTTGTTGTTTTTGCAATGACCCATTTTTAATAGTCGTGGACAGGAGCTGAACAAAACAATTTATGAGTCATGATAGATATATGTTTACCTCTCATTTGAATTCGAATTACAACGCTTATTGACAATTGGATACATCAGTGACACCTGATACAAGATAAGAAAATAATGACAAAACTCTGCACTAGAAACAAAAGCGAGTAAAATAATTTTAAGCCCGACACTGTTTAAAAACAATGTATTCTGGATTGTTTATTGATTTATTCTTATTTTGAGTTTGACATCAAGCTTACGAACTTTTCGACTGATTTTTAAGAATCAATCAGGCCTCTTCCCGTTTCCGAATTCGATTGATCGGAATTGGTAAGAGTTGTGATATATCAGAAATGATTAAAGAATTTGGTGAAATTTTTTGTTATCAAGAGGGTCTAATAAAGGTAAATTGAACTTAAAAGCCGAAGAATACAGTCGGTTTTCGGAAGATAATACATTTACCAATTCCTATTCCGCATGATTTGATCGGAATCGAAAACGGGAACTTGAAAATGCAACGCTGACTACATACCATTCGTCTGGAAAATTGACCCCCTTTCTGTAAAAACTGTGGTCAAGGTTGTTTGGGCAAACTTAAGATTCCGAGCGATTAGCTCCAAGCTCATTTTCAAAGCTACATATGGGCATTTCCACAGCTACGAACCTGACAATCGTACGAATTTTTAAGCCTTTAATTTGAAGAAAAACAAAGAAAAATTGTACAATAAATTTCCGCATACTGGTTTTTGGATAGCACTTTAGTAGCATTATTAATTAATGTAAGCGGTGTGAGTTGTAGGCAGCAAGGTCCCAAGATACAGGCAAACAAAAAGGCATACGCAACGTGACAGAATACGGAAGTGGGTTTTTCTCCTTTTACAAAAAGGGCAAAGTCTGCGAAATGCGTTCGAATTTCTTAATGCAGCTAATTAAAATATGATCTGCAATGATTTTACTATCGGGGTGCTACAGAAACCTCTTCCATCCAAATTCAACCGAATTCCAAATCTTAGGTGCCACAGAAATTTGTTTTGGTTGGTTTCAAACCTCCCGTGTTTTGTTAGGAGATTTCGTAAATCTACTCTGTGGCTCCATCTGTCAGTTGTAGCGCCATCTACTTGACAGCCAGCGAATTAAGGGCTGCAAGTTATACCTTATGTTTGACGCCAAAAAATTTTTAAATTTTGCATTTTATTTATGGAGAATTTGACTTAAAGAATTATAATTTAAAAATGCACCATAAAAACATGTAGCACAATCAAAAAACTTTAAACATCTTTACCTATAACTAAAGAAGGGGAAATTTTTTGGATAGAGATTCAGCACTGTATTTAGAGATGGAACTTCAACTGGAACAACTGGTGTTCTAACTAGATTTTCTAATAAGAAAATGAAATCTCTCGAAGTTCTGTGGCACCGAAGATTTTTTCGAGAGATTTACAAACCAACCGTCGCAAAATCTCTAGAGATTTCTGTGGCACCCCGCATATATGTTTAGCTGGTTCGCTGAAATAGAAATGTTGGTACTTTTTATATTTTAATTATTATGATACGCAACGTTACAGTTGCTCCATCATTATATTTTTGTGGTTTCTACTATAATGCGAAGCAAAAACTTACAGTTCATTTCATTCATATAGTTTCTAATGGTTTTTTATGCATTCATGTATTCCCATATGAACCATCAGAAAGATTGTAGATAGCAAAAGAACATGTAATCTATAGGCACAAGTGAGAAAGTCGTTCAAGCCCGAATATAACATACTCTGTACCTATTGCACGACGTCCTTTGGTACAAATACGCTGCACATTTGTCGGAACCGGCCGGATCGGATGACTATAGCATATAGCTACCATAGGAACGATCGGTCAAAAAAGTAGTTCTAGTGAGAAAAACTTGTTTGATTTTCATGCAAACGTCTTCCAACCTTGTACTCATAAGTTTTCTATGCTTTCTCATAATTCCATTTAGATTTATGAAAATCGGACAAGTATTTGGTATAGCTGCCATGCATTCAATGCTATCGCTCCCAAACTTGTTACTCATCAATATTCTATGATACCACACAATTTTGTCATGTTTTATTCAAATCGGATGACTATAGCATATAGCTGTCATAGTAGCGATCGGTCGAAAAATTTGTTCTGGGGAGAAAAACTTTTATGTTTTCAATGCTTAAGTCTTTATACTTTTCAGTTATGAATATGCTTTGTTTCAACATATTTATGGAGAGTTTGATCAAAATCTTCTGAATATATCGTGTAGCTGCTATACAACAAACTGGCAGGCCTATATCATGCTCCAACGCTATATAAACTTCGGTCGAGCCGAAGATAGCTTTCCTCTATTACTTTTTTTAAGAAATAAAGGTTTTGCATGTATGGGACATAAACTTCTTTTACTTGTAGCCATATCAAGTTTATTTAACTAAATTTGGTAAAAACCGCATCCCACAGTTTTGTAGACAGGTAGTTCGTTCCTTCTAAACATTTTTAGTAATCAGGATTATTTATTGATTCTCCAAAGAAACGGTAAGGATCGTATAATCGAGAGTCAAGTTATGAGCAAATGAAATGAGAGCACAGCAAGGTAATGGAAATTAGACCGCGTGAATTAAGGCTGCGGTCGGCTGTCTAATTTCTTTTTAGACCGCGCGGCATTATTTCATTCTTCAAAATATATTTATCCTGCGATCACAAAATAAAGTTAAGCCGGCGATTTTAATTCATTATTCAACATGAATTTAGTCCGCGATCACAAAATGAAATAAGACCGCGCGGTCTTAATTCATTTTGCAAATTGAATTTAGGCCGCTATCTCAGAAAGAAATTGGATCACGTAAACATAATTCATTTTACAAATGAAATAAGACAGCCTACGACTATATGCGATCGCAGTCTTAATTGATTCAAAGATTAAAATTTTTTTAATTCGAGATCAAAAATTGATTCAAAATTAATCATAATTCTTTTTGCAAAATTAATTTAGACCGCGAGAATTTGATTTTCTCAACAAAAAAAAATTTGATCAAGATACACATAATTCATTTTACAAATGAAAAAGAAAGCCCACGGTTATATGATCGCAGTCTTAATTGATTCAAGGAATAAAATTTTGTATTGTGATTCGAGATAAAAAATTCATTTAAAATTAATCATATTTCTTTTTGCAGAATTAATTTTGACCGCGAGAATATGACGGGGCGGTCTTATTTCATTCGTAAAATGAATTAATTTCATTCCAGAATCGCGGCCTTAGTTCATTTGAGGAATGAATTAGGGCCGCGCGGTCCGATTTCATTTTGTGATCGCGGTCTAAATCCATTTTGCAAAATGATATTAGACCACGCGGTCTAAATACATTTTGTGATAGCGGACCTTAATTCATATTGAAAAAAATTAAATAAGGCCGCTCGGCCTTATGAAATAAGACCGCCAAACAAAATTCGGTTTAAATCACGCTTTCTAATTTCACAGAGCCCGCCCATCAGTATAAAGAAAAGAGGTTCGTCTATAGCAGAGTCCGGCGCATCTCTATCTACTACAACAACAAAGTAGTGCGTAATAAACTTCGTGTCAATGTGTTTTTGCCTCTGGCCTAAATTGTTTGTTAGTACGTTACGTTACTTATGTTACAATATTTTTCACTACACAAAGGGAAACCCCTGTTCAAAAAATAAGTTGCCTTCAACTTAAAATAAGAACAAGATGGTCTCAAAAGTTCTGAAAACCAATGTTCTTGGAATGCGTAAAGTCCCTATTTCACCCAAATATGAGGAAATCCGCCCACACCTCGTCCAAGTGCAACTAAATTTGTTTCCCAGTTGAGTTTAAAATGTTCTTGAAAACGGAACAATATTAACTCAAATCATGTTTTTAAAAAATTGTTCTTGAAGTGAGAACATTATACTACAAATAAGAAAATCCGTTCATGCATAGTTTTTGGTAACGTTTGTGCTCGTTTTGAGTCCAATGTTCTCGGTTTTTTCCCTATGTGTACTATTAAAAAACGGAAAGTCTAAGGGTGAGAGACCACGTTTACATAATTGACTTATGACGGAAGACAAGGGTTTGTATCTGTGCCTGGGATAAGGAAGCTGCATTTATATGAAAATTAGAAATTCGCCATTGAAATCCGTCCTCAGGCGATTCACCCTAAATTGTAGAAAAAAATTTCTTAATATTATAGAAGGCTTTTCTAAAACGTAATTCAATTTTTTTTAACAGTAGAACAAAAAGCCTTGAATATAAGAAAAATAAGTTAAAAATTTATCAAAAAATTTTTTAAAACAAAGAAAATAATTTTCTATATTTTAGAAAATCAAAATGTTAAAAGGAGAATTTATTTTTCTAAAATACAGAAAAATTTATTCCTAGTATTAGAAAAATCGTTTCGCCTTAAAATTTTTTTTTCTAAAATATAGAAAATTATTTTCCTAAAAATAGGAAAAAAAATGTTAAGAGGATTTTTTTTAATTGTTTTATTTATTCTGCAAGTCAGTTTTTACTTATTAGCAAAATTAGGTAACATAATGCTCCTCCTCCTTCTTGCTGGAGTTGGCAATTTGGTTGTCAATCTGAAATTAAAAAGTTATTTATACATATATGTGTACAATATGATTTTCCTCGACTTCTTCTGATTCCATTGTTGAATATTTTTCTATTCAAAAAGAAAAAGGAAATTTTTATTAATTATACATATATACATTGTACATATTTACTCAAAAGGAAGTATGTAATTGAGCATGTACATATGTTTGTACATACCGAACTAGGTATGTATGTATAAGACAGCCGGCAACATGCGCCATGTTGAGGCAGGTTATTGTTCCTGAATATATTAATGTGCATGTGTACACCTGTGATATTACCAACCTGCTTTTGTCAATCCTCCGATAGCAAAATTATTGCTGGTTGGTGGCACAATGTAGAAAAACCTATTCCATTTCAGCACGCGCAGAGCTTCTATTGATGTGTTGTTCTCTGTAATGTAAGTTAAATATGTATTGAAATAAAGCTATCAGGAACAATCATGACATTTTAATAATATTTACTTACCGCAAAAATTTTGACCCAACGCTTGCCTATTTAATTTAATAATCAAGGAATCCATATTTGCATATTTAGACACACACGCATTATCTAACGGCGATGTCTTCTGCGCAAAAGGAACAGAGCAAAACGAACCGTTATACCGTTGGCGGTGCTCTTAGCGCATTTTCTTTTAGCATTTTGTCTAACATCTGTTTGTCGTCGTTTTTACGTCTTTCTCTCTGACTAACAGAGTTGCTTTTCGATAGCGTTAGAGTTTTCTTTAGCTATTTTAGCTTGCTTAGCTTTTTGCCTTGGTTTTTTTTGCATTTGCCTTGTTTATAGAAAAATTCTGTTGATCGCATTAAATTGTTATCAACCTTTGACCTTGAGCCAGCGCTGTAAAAAGCACAAAAACTTTGACTAAAATCAATGCAGGTCACTAAAACCCTTATATGTATAAATAATGGACGGCACGCCATTAATGTTTGTAATAAAAACCTAAACGGTTTCCCTATTAAAAACAAACAAACCGAAATACCTTGTGTACTTCTCGTCATTGGCGCCAGAACTATCACTGAACGAAATTCAGATTCTGGCAGCAGCCAAAGATATAAACGCAGTTTTAGCTAAACAACATAACATTGGACACTCCTTCATAAAACATGGTATACTTTCAGGCTGACCAATTCTTAACAGAAATAGTCGGGGCTTGGATTTACAAATGTGAAACTCTCAAGTCTTTATTTGGCGTAAGAGTCATTTAAATAGAAAACAATACCATGGTTGGAGTGTGAATAAGCATAGAAGTCTGCTGATGAGGATTCGGGGACGAATTCCGAAACAGTATTGTCCAGACATACCAAATGCTATTCCGATGTAATGTTGTGAGCTATCTCTGTTGAATTGTATTGAACGCATTAAATTGTTATCAACCGTTGACCTTGAGCCAGCGCTGTAAAAAGCACAAAAACTTTGACTAAAATCAATGCAGGTCACTAAAACCCTTATATGGAAAAATTCTTTATATTCAACACCTTTTTTCTGAAAACAATGGCTACTATCCCCATATTATTAAGAAAATTAATTCCAGAAAATCTTGCCTGTTTTTAAGAAAATACAACATTCACTTTAAGGGCGCTTGTGCTCTAAAATCAAAGGTAAATTTTGCCATGGTTTTAAAAAAGTGATTTAAGAAAAATGAGCCCTGACTAACAGAAAAATCGCACCTTTTCTTGCTTTTAGAAAAGTTTTTCTAAAACTTTTTTATTATGGCGCATTTTTCGAATTTCTAGAAAACTTTTTTGTTTTATAAGAAAATTTTCCTAAATACCAGAGCAAATTTAAATAGGCCGATTTTCTAAAATACATGGATTTTCTGAGTGTATAATCCCGTTTTTAGTTTTTATTTCACACAACGTAGAGACGTGGAATCGTGGCCGCCAGCACTATAACTTATTTTTGACCCTCCACTTTGACGGCCGAGAACTTTTTGAACAGCCCTCGTATCGATGCAGTAAAATTCGTTTTGTTTACTTTAATCTGTTTGTAACATAATAAAAACGAGAAAGGCAAAGCTAACTTCGTCTGTACCGAAGTTTTGATACACTTGAAATAGCTTGTCTCAACGGTTAGCGACTTCGACCAAACTTCGCAGATCAGCTTAAAAACATTACATATTACCCATGACCGTGTTTGAGAGCAGTAATATTGAGAACAAAACAGTTTTTCTTACTAAAATCCATTTTCCGAACGAACATTTCTATGGCAGCTACAAGAAGTCAGTCAGTCCGATCCGGTCGCAAGTTTCAGCTCGATAGCTCCAAAACTGAGGGACTAGTTCGCGTAGAAACAGACAGACGGACGGCGGAAAGTCGCTCAGCCTCATGCTGTCTATTATACTTTATGTGGTCGGAGATGACTCCTTCCATGCGTTGCAAACTTCTGGGCAAAATTATATTGTAATACTCTTTTCAAGTGTATAAAAAGAGAGGGAAGCTAACTTCGGCTCTACCGAAGTTTATGTACGCTTGGAGCATGATATACGCAGCCAGTTTGTTATATTTCGCTAGACGCTACCATTTAAAACGAAAAAGGTTTTCGCAATAGAACTTCTTTTTCGACCGATCGTTCCTATAGTCATCCGACTTAAATAAAACTTAACAGAATCGTGTGGTAATATATAATATTAATCGGTAAAAAGTTTGGGAGCGAGAGCAATGAAAACAAAAAAGTTTTTCTCACTGAGACTTTTTTTCAGACCTATCTTTTGTATGGCAGCTATACCATATAGTTGTCCGATTTTGATAAATCTTAGTGAAACTATGTGAAATCATAGAGAACTTATAAATACGAGGGGTGGGAGCGATAGCACTGAAAATAAAAACGTTTTTCTCACTAAAACTAGTTTGTCGACCGATCGTTCCTATGGCAGCTATACGCTATAGTCATCCGATTTGGATCAAACTTGACAGAATTGTGTGGTAACATGTAACATTGATCAGTGACAAGTTTGAGAGGGATAGCATTAAAAACAAAAAAGTATATTTCACTAAAACTATTTTTTCAATCGATCGTTCCTATGGCAGCTATATGCTATAGTCATCCGATCCGTCCGGATGTGCAATGTGCAGCGTATTTGTGCCAAAAGACTTCGTGCAAAGTTTGGTTAAGATAGCTTTAAAACTGAAGGAGGAGATAGCATAGAAACGGACGGACGGACAGACGGGCATAGCTATATCAACTCAGCTCGTCATGCTGATCTGTGCATTACAAGCATCCGGACAATTTCAATATACCCTCTCCTAGGGTATAAAAACAGAATTGGAAAAACTCTTTGCGTTTTCAATTAAGATTTTTTTTTCAAAAATATCAAAAAAGCAGCCTCGGCATGGAGAATACCCCCTTAAGAATTTTTCTTTTTGGAGCTTAGCATGTCTGTAATCTGTAGTTGGAAATTTCGGGTCTAAAAACACTGCAGCCAATATTGGTACTGAGCTTATAACAGAAGAACGTTTATCGAGGCACTTAGATAGTAATAAACCATGTTTGTGGCGCTCTGAATGCAAAAATCTTTAGGACTTAGTAAACGTTCGAGTACTGGTTTTATTAAAAATTTTCTTAAATGCGAACTTTACTGATGTAAAACCATGATACAACTGTATAAGGTAAGGTGCTCTCTGAGAGTGCTCTCTTTTGGGGACTCCAAATTTTCATTGTGCGTATTCAGCAGATAATTCCGATTAGCGATTACCGATTTACGATTTGCAATTGCCGATGAGTCTCTGCTGAATGGAATTGATTGCATACTTCAAGATATTCTGCGGCTTTAGTACTTTTCATCAATGCAAAACACTCACACAAAATCTCCAATATTTATGGATTGGTTAAATAGATCATTTCATATGAATGTCTGTACAAAGGTAGGCTGACCCAGCAATCGTTAACCAATCATACGTTTTGTTCGATTTCTATTCAACAAACATGATTGTCAAATTTCCCAATCGCAATCGCCAATCACTGTATTCTGCTGAATACGCCCAAATTGTTGCTGTCATTTGATTGAAAAGGTTGTGTGCGCACTAATTTTTGTTTTTTTGTCTATTTTATTCATAGTTTGTAAAAATGTCGAGCCAATACTGTTGCGAATGTCGATGTAAACAAGTGCCGGCCACCCATAGCTAGCAGAAGCCGAAATCAGTCGTTTTTATGAAAACGCGAGGCGACCTCTGGATTGTGTGAATCGGTGCGCACTGGAGAGAGCTCTCCTGTTCACCAACACAAGCACACAATTCTGTCCTCTTCATTTGGCCGCCACTGACGTAAAGCAGGGTTCCCCAAGAAGCCAGCGCGAAAATGTGACATAGTCTCTCTAACACACAGTGAAGCATGACTTCGGCAAGCATTCGGTGTGAATGGGCTGGGGAACTAGGATGTAATTTAACTAACATAACATTGAGACGTGCTCCAAAAGATGAAGAAGGGGGAAAAGTGTGTTCACTTATATAGTGTAGTATAATGTAGTAAAATTTGCGAAAGGCATTCGAGGCAGTGACATTCATTCAACAGAAGGCGATAAAAAAATCGCAGGCTTCTTTTAAAAAGTGCCATGCGAATGCCAATAAAATTTATTAATGCATATACTATGTATATGTGTGTATATCTGAGCATGATACAATTCTACAAGGTAGTCCATTCGGCAAAATCATAGTCCCCTGATATAAGTGCGAGTGAAATAGCGTTGAATAGTTAGTGTGATTGAAACGGCTACATAGTGCGTCGATTAACCCGCGCACGGTGCTTGGGGTTATGACAAGAGTTGTAGCGTTTATAATTTTATTTTTATTAGTTTTGAATTAGACATAATTCTTTGTTTTTTTTGTTTGACAGCCATTCTCTTGTTCAAGCTCTAAATTCTAAAGTATATACGTGTCTTAAAATAAAATTTTTTTATATTTACACTAATATCGACCTGAAAGACATTTTTTTGCTTGGCCACTTAAAGGTTAAAGCTCTGAAAAAAACCGTCCGCACACAACCTTTCAGTTTGACAAGCAGGCACCGTGGAGCAAAGAATATACAAGAGAAAGGTTGCTCAGTCGACACCGCTTCTGTCAGAAAATTGTCAGCTGTTCGCTCTCATGTACGCTCTCTAGATACTTTTCGGTCAGCTGTTCGCTCTCTCTGGATACATTTGGGTTATGGTCGTCTCCCTCTAACCACAGTTTTCCTACTGGCACTCTGAAGTATCTTTTTGGGCACTATAAGTATCTTTTTGGGCACTATCGTTTAGCACCAGCAAAATTGAGAGGCAGCGCAAACGTTCTCTCTAATTCTAATTGCTCCATGCAGGCACGCACTGAAATTAGGGGACCAAAAACCGAACGACTTCGGCAATCCGAGTGGACTACCCTGTATAATTGTATCGTGTATCTGAGGGTGCTTTGCTTTTTGTTTTATTCTCTCTCTCTCTCGATTTTAGCAAAAGCTGTCAGTACTCGATAAACTCTGAATGCCATACCTTATATAGTTGTATCATGTGTAAAATTAAACATTCATAAAAAAATCGATAACTATTAAATTTAGCACAAAAAACTTTAATTATAGAGTCCTCCATAGAATCTATTAAGGTAACTTGGTCAACCTTGAAATCAATAAATGCTTTTGATTCACATAAGCATCCTTCATCAACACTACAACCTTCATAGTTGCACTCCTTTTCTGCGCTGCATTTGTCATTTAAAAGATCTGATATCTAACAAATGTCAAAAGATGGGAGAGCCATGCCTATGGCAAAGTAATGCAGATTGTATGCGATTATTTCCTTCATACTGCTGAGTTCTGAGTACTGAGTAACGCGTAACTTCTCCATCAGTATGAAGGAAATAATCGCATACAATCTGCATTACTTTGCCATAAGCATGGCCGCTTTGTAAACGGGCTGCCGACAACCTGCATTACTTGGTAAAAGGATGTATGCCAGAGCCGAACTTCCCATTACGAATGCGTACATTATTTTTAAAATTGTAATGCAGATTGTTCGCAGTCTGTTTGTTTGCGATTACTATCTCTCTAACGAAAGTCAGCGATTGTAGTCCCTTACATTTTCGACAGTCGTAATGCATATTTTCTACAGAACACGTTGAGCTCTTCGCCGCTGGGTACAGTGTGCATATACAATAGTGGACAAAAGCAGTGTTTAAATTGCTTCCGTCAAAGTAGCAAAAGTCACAAAATTTTTACTTTTCACAGCTTTGTTTTTTTTTCAACTTTTTTATATGAACTCTTGCTTCTGCTTTTGCGAAATACAAAAGCGACAGCAGCAGCCAAAAGCCCAAAACGATATTTCACCAAAAGCAAGCAGCGACTGCAGTCGTCGCTTCATGAATTTTGATATTGATTTTGGCCTATGGAACCGAACTACTTATGATTTATTGAAAGCTTACTTTTATACCAGTATTCGATACAAATTTGAAAATTTTAGGATTTTTTGTTTAAAAGAGGTACAAAAGCAAAAAGCGGTTTTTGAACCATAACTTCAGATTTTGGGGGTGTTTGGAGAAAACCAAGTATGAGGAAATGCTATACTCGACCTGCTCTACAGCGTGTGGTAGGTCATTTCGAAAGTATTTTTTCGCTGTAACACTGTGTTATTTATGAAATTTTTTTTTGTCAAAATACTTTTGTCCCCTATTGTATAACTCTTCCGATATAATGAACTCCTTATATAAAAATATGACGAACTCTAAAAGTCAATTTCTATAAGCAAAAATCAAACATTTATTCGCGAGTTCTTTCAACATAAATATTTACATTTTCATACACAAATGAGGATTTGGAGCAACTAAAGATTATAATATGGACTTTTTTAACAGGCCTTGTAATAATTGGTTCACTTATTCCTGGCACAACTGTATATTCCTGGTCACGAGCCTATTAATCTTTGTCATTCCACCCCCATTCGTCTCAATGTCTGTTTCTACCCATGCTGGTCTTTCCGTTTCACAAATATCAAGCTGAAGGATTAGCCTGAAGTTGTGGTTTAGCAGAAAACCCTATTTTAATTTCAATGCTAGCGCTCTCAACCTCATCAAATGTGACTAATGTATGCTTACGAATAACTCTGCTTAATTAAATCAAAATCGGAAAATTATAGCACAAAGCTGCTAAGGTACGATTGATCTGAAAATTAAATAAAGAGAAATAACTTCGGCTGACCTTTAGGCATACGATATCATCAAAAAGTTTTCTCACTAGAACTATTTTGGACCGATCGTTTAGGCAATATGCTATAGTCAATCCGATTTAAATCAAACTTGACAAAATTGTGTGGTAGATATAATATAGATCTGTACAACGTGGGAGCGATAGCATTGAAAACAAAAAGTTTTTCTATAAGACTTTTCAGACCTATTTGTAGGCAGCTATATATAAGTTGCCGACTTGCATAAAACTTTCGAAATTAGTGAAAGCATAAAGAACTCATAAATACGAGGGTTGGGAGCGATAGCATTGAAAACAAAAAAGTTTTTCCACTGAGACTTTTTTCAGACCTATCTTTGTATGGCAGCTATACTATAGTTCCCGATTGCATAAAACTTGCTGAAATTATGTGAAAGCATAGAAAACTATAAATACGGGGGTTGGGAGATAGCATTGAAAACAAAAAGTTTTCTCATGAGACTTTCAGACCTATCTTTGTATGGCAGCTATACTATAAGTTCCCGATTTGATAAAACTGGAAATAGGGGGTTGGGAGCGATAGCATTGAAAACAAAAAAGTTTTTCTCACTAAAACTACTTTTCAACCGATCGTTCATGCAGCTATATGCTATAGTCACGAGCGGCGACAAATGTCAGCGTATTTACCAAAAGACTCGTGCAAAGTTTGGTTGAGATAGCTTTAAAACTGCGGAGGAGATAGCATGAAACAGACGGACAGACGGCGACGGAGACGGAGACAGGACAGCGACAGCTATATCAACTCAGCCGCATGTATCAGATATATATACTTTGTGGTCGGAGATGTTTCTTCGTGCGTTACAAACATCGGACAATTTTAATATACCCTCTCAAGGTAAAAGGAAATCTATTGGGTTTTGCGGAGGGAGTTAGGAGACAATCAGATGTATAAAAGACTGAGAAACAAAGCAGTTGGTTTAATTTAAACTCCGTTCTGTTAGATGCGGCTTATGCATAGTTTTGTTTTCAGTAATGCTGATTCAGACAGGGTCAGCACCGCAGCACAGCCCGAAACCATATTTGCATATTTTGTCCGACCTATCTCCTTAATCCCAATCCAATTGACAGCTTGCCCTAATCTCCTCAAACTTTTGTCTCAGCTTAAGTTTGATGATGGCTTCTTTTCTCGGGGGAAATTTCTGTTTTCGATTATCCCCTCAGACTCGATGCTTGCTTTACGTTTAAGTTAACGTTGTTTATGCACCACCGATGCACTTCAGCTTCACCAGAAGTGGCAACAACAATTGTGTTAAACGATTTGCATCATATTACACACAGTTGTTGCTGAGGTCTGCTGCCCTGGCCTGATGGCTGGCTATTGTCGCCAGAGCCTCGTGCTATTGTGCTAAGCTTCGGAGCACGGGGGAACCATAGCGCAACGGCCTGGACTGAGGCAACAACTACCACCAACGATTTATCACAGCAACGACGTCAACGAAATCGATCCGGATCTCAGACCCCAACCCTCTCCCCCATGTATACTTATGCATATGGATGTATGTATGTATGTGTATGTACGTACTAAGAGTGCTCCGCTTTGTGTGCGTGAAGCATAAAATGTAATTTTGAAGTTTTGAATCGCCAAAAGCAATTAATGCCTCTACGCAACGGCAGCCATCCTGGCTGCGACTGTCTCATCAAGCACAGCCACAGCCAAGGAACCCATTCATATGACAGCGGCGGCTATCGCCTGCCTTACTGCCCAATTTTGTTGCAAATTTTTCGTTCCGCGGAACTTGGTGCATTTCAACTCGTCGACGTCGTCTTCTTCGTCGATCGTCGCACATTCATTTGTCGCTTAATGTCCCTCAGTTAGTCCGCCCCAGTCCGAGTCCCCACATGATGGGAGCAGGCATCTTCCCTACTTCCCCGCACCCTGCTGCCATCCATGCGTCTGCTCCCAGAGTGTCTGTATCGTCTTGGTATGTGCGGCATCTGCTGGCTGGGCTTCTGTGATGTGATTGTGATCTGGTGATGCTGCTGCCTGCTGGTGTGGTGTGGTGACATCCACTTGCTGCTCACAGATTCGTCGTAGTCGTATTTTTCTTGATTTTGTTTTCGCTGGTTGCACATTCACACGCAGCCAAATAGCGACAGCAACAACCTCAACATATACCGACCATCGACCGACCATACCATAAAACATTAGTTTCCCATTTGCGTGCTAAATACCCTACACAGTAATGTGTAAGGAGTGTTGATTATTCTTACAATATGGTCAAAATTAAGTCTTTTATGACTGAAATAGAAATTAAGGGGACAAGGAACAATTATTCAATATTGTTTGGAAAACCAGTCATTCATCAATTATTTTTTTTCGAGTTTTACAGGCGTACATTGTATTAATTAGGATACAATATTTTTATACCCTTGCAAAGGGTATTATAATTTTGACCAGAAGTTTGCATAGAAATATTCATTTCCGACCCTATAAACTATATATATTCTTGATCAGGACGACGAGCTGAGTCGATTTAGCTTTGTCCGTCCGTCTGTCTGTCCGTCTGTCTGTCTGTCTGTCTGTTTCTAGCCGAACTAGTCTCTCAGTTTTAAAGCTATCGAGCTGAAACTTTGCACAGAGTCTTCTTTTTACTGCACACTGCTAATATGTCGGAACCGACCGGATCGGATGACAATATCTTATAGCTGCCATAGGAACTATGGGTCGAAAAGTGGGTTTTAATGAGAAAAACTTTTTTGTTTTTAATGTTAACGTCTCCCACTTCAGCGATTATAAATATTATATGCTTTCACATAGATTTGGAAGTTTTTGTCAAAATCGGATGACTATATCTTATAGTTGTAATGGGAACTATAGGTCGAAAAGTGTGTTTTATTTAGAAAAATTGTTTGTTTTAATGCTGGCGTTCTTAAACTCTGATGTATTAAAACATTTGCAAGGGTATAAAAACTTCGGCAAAGACGAAGTTAGCTCGGCCTTCCCGTTTTACTCAAAATTTGGTCTTACTCTGTACCTGTATTAAGTAAAAAATTTATTAATTATTATATGACAAATTAACGATAAAAATAGAGGAAAGCTAACTTCGGCTGGACCGAAGTTTATATACCCTTGGAGCATGATATATTTCTGCCAGTTTTTTATATGGCAGCTATACGATATATTCATCCGATTTTGATCAAAGTCTCTAAAATTGTGTTGAGACTGATAATATTCATAACTGGAACGTATAAAGACGCTACCATTGAAAACAAAAAAGTTTTTCTCACTAAAACTATTTTTTCGACCGATCATTCCTATGGCAGCTATATGCTATAGTCATCCGATTTAGATCAGAATTGACAGAATTATGTGTTAACATATCATATTGATCTGTAACGAGTTTGGGAGCGATAGCATTGAAAACAAAAAAGTTTTTCATACTAAAACTTTATTTCAGACCTATCTTTTGTATGGCAGCTATACTATATAGTTGCCCGATTGGCATAAAACTCGCTGAAATTATGTGAAAGCATAAAAAACTTATAAATACGAGGTTTGGTAGCGATAGCATTGAAAACAAAAAAGTTTTTCTCACTAGAACAACTTTTTCAACCGATCGTTCCTATGGCAGCTATATGCTATAGTCATCCGATCCGGCCGGTTCCGACAAATGTGCAGCGTATTTGTACCAAAAGACTTCGTGCAAAGTTTGGTTACGATAGCTTTAAAACTGACGGAGGAGATAGCATAGAAACAGACGGACGGACAGACGGACATGGCTATATCAACTCAGCTCGTCATGCTGATCAAGAATATATATACTTTATGTGGTCGGAGATGCTTCCTTCAGTGCGTTACAAACATCCGGACAATTTCAATATACCCTCTCCAAGGGTATAAAAATACTACTTAAGTGCTATTGAGTCCCTAGATGTAATGAAATTCGATACTCACCAACAATATATTGCGCATTTATAATAATAATAATATGCCACAGCCGAAACCTCACTGACTTCACATTTTTTCGCTTTTTCGCTCTCTCTCGTTTGGTCAACGTTCACTAAGCGTTCGGGGCTGACTTCGTTTTTCTACTTCGTGTTTGATCTCCACGACTGAGAGCCTGAACCGTTTCGCGATATGCCGACTTTTAGCCTTACGAATACCTGAGAAAAGAACGTGTGAGTTTTTCATGTGGAAAAAAGTACTTTTTTCATGCCAAATAATTATGTAGTGACAATTTCCCTGAAATTTCATGCCACCAAATGTACTTATTTTGGTAAGCACATGCTGCAAAGTCCGACTGGGTGGGTGGGTGGTCATGCACACATATCGTCACACTTTTTACACGGATACAAGCACAATTTGCGTGCACAACATTCGTGTTCTATAAATAGCTTTCAATGCTTATAGTGTACGTGTGATTTTGTGCAATGCACGTGTGCATAGGAACGTGGCGACGCGCCCATCTCTGGTTTAGAATCTAAACAGTCATTCCGCCAGACACGCATATGTTGTTGTAGTACGCAAAGGAATAGCCTGCGCGTATAGATTTTGCGCATGCCATAAGCCAACAAAAAGCAAAAACAAAATAATATGCGTGCGTTTTATTGTTGCGCGCTCAGACCTGCAACAACAACAACAACATATGTGCCTCTCTTCTCTCTCTCTCTCCGATGTCTCTCCTAAACTCGAATGCAACAACAAATTGCTTATGCGTACGGCCGGACGCTTTTCGCTATCAAGGCAGATCTGCGTAGCAACGACCACTCACACACACAAACAGAAATCGGGTTTCTTTTTCTCTCTCGTATTGTTGTTATAGCTTGAAATATATTTAGTGCATTTGTATTAGTTCTGACGCGCTGGTAAGCTCGTTCTGGGCGCCCCTGGTTTAGATTACCATAAAAGACTTGGGTTGATTTTCCTAATAATTATTGAAACGCAAATTTCAATGTTTAAACTACCCAGCGGACCAAACGCTCGCAAAGGATATCGCAAATGAGTGAATTGCGATACTTAACCCGACAAAACTCTCGCAAACGAATCAGGAAAAGATAGAAATATGATTCATATGTCGTTCAGTTTGTGGCAGTGAAAGTCTCGTTTACGATAGTCACAAAAAATAGGGTTAGCGAGCGTATTGCGATACTTTTGTAAAATTTCTAGCAAGTCGAATATAATATTTACTGTGATATGTTTTTGATTTAAAATATACTTAGAAAAGATATTACTTTTGAGCCCGCAGCAATATCAAAAAAGTATCGTAAGAGATATCGCTAAAGACTCGCAAGAAATAGCGTTTGCGAGACTTTTACTTGTTACATTCCCATATTGTTTCCCACAAAAATTTGCGTTTTTTATTAATTTGTTTTAATGCTCTTCTTTGACATTCGAAAAATTATAGAGATAACTCACTAATTTGGCCATAAGAAACTATAACTAACCATACAGGGTTGCCCATATTCGACGGACCCATCTGGCAACGCCATAACTTTTGACAGAGATGTCAGATCGCTTAATGACATACCGCGTTTGAAGCGTCAGTCCAAGCAGATTTTTACCATGGAACAATACACGCCACGCGAGCGCTCTGAAATAGTTGAAATTTACATTCAACAGAACAAGTCAATTGTGAAAACTCAACGTGCTTTTAAAAAATTAAAAATTAAGCCCATTTCACATTGAATGGGACCGTAAATAAGCAAAATTTCCGTATTTACGCCACTGAAAATCCTGAGGAGATTCAAGAAGTGCCTCTTCATGACGAAAAAGTCCCAGTTTGGTGCGGCGTTAGTGCGAAAACGGTCATTGGGCCGTTTTTCTTCCAAAATGAAAATGGCCATGCTGTTACCATCAACCAGGAGCGTTATCGCGACATGATGACCAATTTTGTGATGTCAATTATTCGTCGAAAGCGTATGAGGCAGTTCTGGTTTCAACAAGACGGCGCTCCACCGCACACAAGTCGCATAACAATCGATTTTCTGAAGAAATTGTTTCCGGGTCGTTTGATGTCGAAAAGTGGTGATTTGGACTGGCCACCGCGTTCGCCCGATTTGACGCCGCCTGAATTCTTCTTGTGGGGATATTTGAAGTCAAAGGTTTACGTTAACAAGCCAAGGACCGTAGAAGAGCTCAAGGACAACATTCGTGAAGAAATAGCCGCTATTCCGGCCGAAATGTTGGCGAAATCGATGGAAAATGCTGCAAAAAGGGCACAATACGCCATCAACGCCAGAGGCGGCCATTTGATTCAAAAATTGATGTAAACAAATCTACTTGGAACAAATTAAATGATTAAGATTGCCAACCGCCAAATTCTTATTTTTTTCTTTGATTTAAAAAAAAAAACATGGGTCCGTTGAATATGGGCAACCCTGTATATAATAATAGTTGCTAGTTTTTTTTGTCAAATTTCTGCAGTCTCGCCAAATTGAACAAATTTTTGCCGCTATTGCTTGAATGCTGCAGACAATATAAACATAAATTTTAATTTAATAAGTAAATTTATAATGGTAACACTTACTCCGCATAGGTTATGTGACTTAAAGCCGTCTAGCACAATTATTTGTTCACTTAAGAGATTTAGACTCTCGGGCACGCGTCTGTAACCTTTGGCAAAACAAAGGAAAAAAAGAACTGAAAAATTAGTTTAGTTCGGCTTCACTTTATAAGACAAAATCAACACATCACTCGTGAATTTGATTTTTCTTACTCTCTCTCTCTCTCTCTCTTGCATTCGGGTTTTATTTTTTGCAAAAGGAAGACACGAGGCAGCTGTTACTCTGCTGCCGACAGAGTACGAGCACGGCACTCGAATTTCTATCGCTAAGCTCTCGCAGGAGAGCTCGTATGCGAGTGCTTTGCGATAAATAAATATTCTGTCCGTTCTTTGCTTACTTGCGGGCTCGTTTGAAACTATCGCAAAATGCTCGTTTGTTGGTCCGCTGGGTATTTAAATAAGTTATTTATATTATGCAACCTATCCAGAAAAATAGTTTTGTTTACAGTTCCAAAATTAATTTCGTTTGTCAAAATTGTTCGGGCGGTGAATTTTGCTAAATCTCCTAACAAAACACGAGAAAATTGAAACCAACCGAAAGAGATTTCTGTGACACCTCCGATAAAGAAATATTATAAATTTAAGTCGAGGCAATCATCCATGGTTTCTTTTTTAACGAGTTTTAAAAATTGCCAGATTTTGTACTACAAATATGTGAATTATTTTCGTCAAATGTCTAATAAATAAGATAACATTACAATTTTTGAGCGATTTAAAAACAGGGCTTAGATGCAATTGCAAAATACAAATATGAGAAGCTTGGCTTGGCCCCTTTGAGGGGCTGTATAGGCAATTTTACATTTTACAAAATACAAATGACGTGTACAACGTTTTTTGATTTGAAATTATTTTATACTTGAAGGTAAAATTTAAAAATTTTTTTCTACACTGCCCGCAAAGTTTTTCAATGTTTTTTATTGAGCGGTTTGCGCATCTCTATAAATATAAAAAAGTTTAACCTGACTGACTGGTGACTGTCGCACAGTTTAAACCGTAAAAGGTAGGAAGCTGAGATTTTCACAAGAGTTTTATCTAATGCTGAATGTAATAAGATCGTATTTTTGAAATTCTGTCGGGAAATGTGTGAAATTCGCGGAAACTATTGTTTGAAACTTTTTTGTTTTTCTTCCGATCAGATTCAAACTCATTTTCAAAGATCTATATGAAAATTCAACAAAAACTGCGTACCAATCTATCGGAAATTTCACCCTCCTGGGTGGAAAATTGGTGCTCAAGGTTACATGGGCGAAAGTTTAGTTCCCAGCGATTAGCTCCAAACTAATTTTTAAAGTTACACATAATAAAACATAACAAACTTGACTTTAAAATTTTGGGAAATCTATCCCCAAAGTCGGAAAATTTGGGGAAAACTGCTGTATGAAACATTTTTGTTTATCATCCGATCAGATTCAAACTCATTTTCAAAGATCTATGTGAAAATTCAACAATAATTGCGTACCAATTTTCCGGAAAATCTGTCCACGGGAAAAATATACAGAAAATTCTGGACGCAAAAAACTATTTGTGATCCGATTGGCTGACACTCGGCTTGCAAAAATAGTAAGAGAAATAAATTAAGATGTGATTTCCGGTGTTGGAAAATTTGACCCAACGGTCGGAAAATTCATGGAAAACTCTGTATGAAAAAAACTATTTTTCATCCTATTGACTTGAGACGCAATTTTGCAATGTCTGAAAATCCGCCCTCTAGGTGTGAAAATGTCCGGAAAATTCTACAGGCAACAATACTATTTTTAATCCGATTGACTTTGAACTCGATTGTAGTGATAAAACTCGATTTAATTTGTGGTTTTATATTCCGACGTGGACATGCCGTACCACTAGGATGTGGGAGAGTTGGGAAGTGGTTGGGAAGTGGATGGAATGTTAGTGGGATGTACGTGATAAGTGGGAAGTGGGTGGAAAGTGGTTTGTATGTGGATGGGATGTGAGTGAGACGTGAGTGGGAAGTGGGTGGAAAGTGGGTGCTGGGATGTGTGCGGAAAGCGTGTAGGATGGGGGTTTTAAGTGGGTGGGATATGGATAGGAAGTGGGTGGAGTGCGGTAGAAAGTGGTTGGGAATTGGAGGGAAAAGCCAGCAGCAAAGTCCTAACGGGGAAAATGCAAGGTAGCAAAACGTTGACTTCAAGCCTATATACATATGTAAAAATCGATTTCTGGACTCTACTGGGGACACAAATAAAAATATATTTTGAAATTCGGTAAATATTTGACTCTTTACGATCAACATCAAACTGATTAATTTTATACCGTTGAAGGCGAAGCGAAGCGTTGAAATTGTTCGGATGTTTGTAACGCACAGAAGGAAGCATCTCCGACCACATAAAGTATATATATTCTTGATCAGCATGACGAGCTGAGTTGAAATAGCCATGTCCGTCTGTCCGTCCGTCTGTTTCTAGGCTATCTCCTCCGTCAGTTTTTAAGCTATCTTAACCAAACTTTGCACGAAGTCTTTTGGTACAAATACGCTGCACATTTGTCGGAACCGGCCTGATAGGATGACTAAAGCATATAGCTGCCATAGGAACGATCGGTTGAAAAAGTAGTTTTAGTGAGAAAAACTTTTTTGTTTTCAGTGCTATCGCTCCCCACCCTCGTATTTATAGGTATTCTATGATTTCACATAATTTCACCGAGATCTTAGTGAGAAATACTTTTTTGTTTTCAATGCTATCGCTTCCAAGCTTTGTACAGATCAATATTATATACTATATCAATACATACTACCACACCATTTTGTCAAGTTTCATTCAAATCAGATGAATATAGCATATAGCTCCCATAGGAACGATCGGTCGAAAAAGTAGTTCTAGTGAGAAAAACTTTCTTTTTTCAATGGTAGCGTCTTTATACTTTCCATATATGAATGTTATCGATTTGAACACAATTTTGGAGAATTTTATTATGCTCGGTAGAGCCAAAATTTTTTTAAATTTTCTTTCTGATTTAATTTCTTGATTTTATTGACTTAGTCTGCAAAAAGCAGGGATCGAACTCATACCCTCGATGCTCCTTAACCCAAGAGTCGGCGCAGCTACCTCGCTCGATACGTTGCGGCGAACTGTATTATTAAGGCAAAGCTTTTGTGACTGAGAGCTTCTTGCTAAAGGCAAAGCCCTGAATGTTTTACTTGGGCGGAAAAATCAAGAGCTTAAATCAGCGTGTACGCAAAGATTTTTTTGTTGTTTTAGATCATTTTGTTTTTTTTTATACCCGTTACTCGTAGAGTAAAATGGTTATACTAAAGTCGTGCAAATGTATGTAACAGGCAGAATATAAAGTATATATTTTCTTGATCATCATCAACAGCCGAGACGATATAGACTTGTCCGTCTGTCCGTCTGACCGTCTGTCCGTCTGTCTGTATGAACACCTAGATCTCAGAGATGGTAAGAGATAGAGGTTTGACATGTATGGGACAAATGCTTCTTTTATCTGCACGCAGATCAAGTTTGTTTCAAATTTTGGCCACGCCCCCTCCCGCCCCCGCAATTTGGAAAAAACGTTATATATCCTACAGTTTTAAAGATAGACAACTCGTACCTTCTAGTGTTTGTTAGTAATTAGCAAAATGAATCGATTTGATAAAAATCGGATGAACGGTTCTCAAGTTATGAGCAAAAAGGTGAACCACGCCCTCCCCGCTACCACCCCTCCCACCCTAAAAATTTTGCCTACTTTTTGGATGGTCACACTAAGGAACGCAGGAACACTGTTAAACATGGTTTTTCATGAGTAACGGGTATATCGAAGTCGGTAAGAGCCGACTTTAACTTACGCTCTCGTTTTTTGATCGTCTTTTTCTCAAGTTTAAATAATTCTGAAAAATTTTCTGCTGATATTAAAAATCTTATAAACAAATAGTCTGGTAGTGCTTTGTTTCTTCTGGTTTTACATGTTTTCAGTTGTTTGATATCATCGCGCTTTTAAAAGTTATAGCCCAAAAACTTTAAAAAATGTTGACTTTAAACTTGAGAAAAAATCGATTTTATCAAAAAATAACCACATTTTCAATATTGGAATCCAAAATTTGTACCTTATCAGAAAAATCAAAACATCGTGCATGATTTTTCTGTAACGTTATTCAATGCAGCCCACATTAAAACAAATTTTGTTGGAATAGGACACTTAATGTGGCCACAGGACCAACAAATGTAAAGATACATCGCTTAACACACGTTTATGCAAATATCTCGCAAACCTGACGTGCTGGGAGAAAACGGACAATTTATTTGAGTTCAGCAGCCAAAAATACTTAAGGAACGATTGCTAACTTCTCTGTTGCAAAAGATGGCCTTTTTTTTGTAATCTTGTTGCATTGTAGAATGTAAAACAGTTCATAATGCGCGATGTTTTCACTTTTGTTGTGAATTGTTGCAGTTTTAGTAAGAAAGCTTTTTAGTGGTGTTTTTCCGTGAACGTCGGGCTTGTTTTGTGAAATTGTTCAAATAGGAGCACACTTGTGCTGGGTTTTGCGTGGACGTTTTTCTTAGTGCAACAACTCCCACCTTGGAGTTTCTTTCAAAAAGTACTCTCGTGCTTCGAACCGTTGCGTGGGTCTCTTCAAGTTTATCATGCAGAAAGTTCTTAACCCCATCAGTGGTTGCAATACTTTTATGTAGGCCCATAATGATCAGGTTTTTGTTCCTGCTTTGGTTCTCTAGTCGTTTTAATTCCTTCTTTTCATCTGCTCTTTCCTCCTTCAGCATTTCTATTTCATTCTTTCTATTTCCTTCTGATTTTTAAGCTGTAGGGTTTCCATTTTTTGTGTCACCCCGCCCAGTCGCCCTTTATCTCCTCAATGTCGGTTTTTGTTGCCAGCTTATCTTTCATGTTCGTTAGCTTTAATTCGAAATTTTTGCTCATCTCCATGATCGCTAAAATTACCAAAAACATTAAAAAAGGCAAACAAGAGAGCAGCCTCCAGCAAAAAGTGCTCGTATAAAAAAGAAATCAAGCCCGGTGCCGTCAATCTATTTTCACTTTTCATTAATATTTCTTGATCCAGAATATGAGAAAAATTGTTAATTTTTTCATTTAGAAAAGAATATTTGCTTAAGGGTGCTGTATACCTCCAGGTGTCATTTTTTAAAGGTTTACAAAAAATTAAATTACACAAAAACTATAAGTGATATTAAGAAGCAGTTTTTTCATTTGATAGGTAATCGGTTAAATTGAACTTAGAAATTTTTGTTGTTGTTGTTGTTCCTGATTCTCTGAATGTAAAAACGAAGACGAGGTTTCGTTCAGAACTGATGTAATTATGGTGTGAACTAGGATATTTTGGATCGGTGAATAAACAGCGGCGTATGGGGTTTCAAAGTCAACATTTCGAAAATAGATTTTTTTTTGCCACTCTATTGGTTCTAGCTCTGTTATTTTTTAACCGATCAAAAGTATCCTAGTTCACACCAGAATGGTGGGAATTAGGAGTAATTTAAAAAAAGAATTTGAAAATCGGTCAACAATTACTCTTTTTTTGCAACCATTTTGGAAAAAGTGGTTCCGAGATAATTGCATTACTATAATTATTTTAAGTAGATTTCAGATATTGATTTGGTGCATTTGAGTGTTAGCTTTCACCGAAAAAAAATTATCAAAATCGGTCAAATAGTTCTGAAGAAATTTGGTTAAAAGTGCGTCAAGACATGATAAAAATAAAAAATGTTCATATAATAGCCTATTTCCACTGAACAAATGAAGCTTCATTTCATGAAATGAAGAAAATGATATCATTTCTTCCATACGAATTGTCACTTCATTTTGCCTTTTATTTCTAGCATTTCTCGAAAATGATGACAATTGCCCCCAAAAAGTAGGCGTAATTTTGCTTAAAATTTATATTTATACATATATAGGTAAAAAATTTACTAAAAATAAGTTGTGTATTAAGCTTTCTGCTGATAGTTTAGGGCGATGGCAATGCGTTCGCCACGAGGAATTGCTGTCCTGAGGGGTATGTCTTCTTTTTTTGCTAAATATTCCAAAAAGTCCACGTAAGTTTGGAAGTGCCGCCTGTTATTTAAAACAAACAAAGCAGCTGTTTTTGTCAAAGTGTAAAAATGATGACAATTTGTCAATGGAAACGGCTTCATTATTAGAAATGAAAATGGTAAGAAATGAAGCCAGTGGAAATAGGCTATAAGAGAGTCGGGAAAAGTATTGTTTTTAATTATTTCTGTAAAACTTATTTGTCAAATATAAATTTCTGAAGGTATACAGTAGGGGAGAGTCTCCGGTTGTGGACATACTTGCGTTTTTTTCCAAGTCAACATTATGCGGTGATATGAACATCATTTTAAAGCGAGAGACTCCAGCTAACTTTCCTCTGAAGTAATCTATTGTTTTAGACAAATGGAAAAAAAAGGTGTGTAGCTAGCACTCACGAGTCTTTGATGTGAACCATGATGCCTAGTCTAAGAGCTAATTTTCAAATCACCAGCTCTCACAATGGTATAAAAATCAGAAAGGGCACTCTTTCGAAAGAAGAAAATGAACTGGGAGTAGAAATCCAGATCCCACCGAGATCCAACCAAGCTAGATCCCATTTATATCCCGACTAGATCCGACTCAGATTCTACGCTGATACCCAGATCCCACCCATATCTCGCCCAGATCCATACCACCCAGATCCCTTCCAGATACCACCCAGATCCCACCTAGATCCTGCCGAGATAACACACAGATCCCACCCAGGTCCCACCCAGATCCTACCCAGATCCCACCCAGATCTCACCAGATCTCGCCCAGATCCCACCCAGATCTTTTCAAGATACCACCCAGATCCCTTTCAAGATACCACCCAGATCCCTTTCAGACCCCGCCCAGATACCACCCAGGTCCCACCCAGATACCATCAAGATTCCACCCAGATCCCTTCCAGGTCCCGCCCAGATCCCTTCCAGATCCCACCCAGATCCCTTCCAGATCTCGCTCTGATCCCTTCCAGATCCCGCCCAGATCCCTTTCAGATCCCACCAATATCTCGCCCAGATCCCTTCCAAATCTCATCTAGATCCAGCCCAGATCCCACCCAGATCCTACCCAGATCCCATCCAGATTCCATCCCAGATCCCATTCCACCCAGATCCGGCCCAGATCCCTTCCAGATCCCATCCAGATCCCACTCAGACCCCACCCAAATCCCGTACTGATCCCTTCCAGATCCCGCCCAAATCCCATCCAGATACCGCCCAGATCCCACCCAGATCCTACCCAGATCCCATCCAGATCCCATCCCAGATCCCATCCCACCTAGATCGCAACCAGATCCCGCCCAGATCCCTTCCAAATCCCACCCTGTTGCCCCTTTTCAGCATCTATCCTACCTCTTGACTTCCCCCATCTGCCAATCCTCTTATGGCTGTGTGTGTTTGCCGGAAACTCCACAAAATATGAACGACGTCAGCGTCACGTGACGCTGAAATCAAATTTTACTCCTACTAAAATCGTTCGTACCGAAATTTATATGAAGTGATGATTATTCGCAAAAATTTTTTTGGAACCGGTTGTGGACACCCTTGTAAAATCGCTAGAAATGGAAAAATATGAAGTAAAATGGCCATGAATTGATGAAAAAAGAATGTTTATTTATTTAAGAAGCCTTCAGTGGCAAAAAGAACAAAAAAATAATGGCCTTCAGTGGCAAAAAAAATTAAAAAATGATGGCCTTCAGTGACAAAATGAAAAAAATATTCCGAAATGCAATTTTTGCATGTGAAATAGCTGGCCGATGCCAGCGCACTTCATATGCATAGGACGATCGCAAACATCGCAATGGATCGAATTTGCAACAGTCAGTATTTCAATCAAACAGAAGTCGACATCTTCGTCTTCTTCCGATGACGAAGACGCTTTTTTCTTGGCACCGCGTTTGGCCGACGACTTGGCTGGTGGTTTTGCCTGTCGACGCTTTCCGGAGAAGTTAGCACAGTGGTTTGCATTGGCTTGAGACCGCGATTCGATGGCTTTTTCGGAAAAGTTCCTTGAACCAGCCCAATTTCAACCAACAGTGATAAGCGGCTAGCCAAAGACGCTCGTGAAGTGGATGGTTCGGGAGAGGTTAACACCTCTTCTTCTCGCCCAATATTGGGATCGGCGGAAACGATGATTCGACGCTGATTGTCTTCCAACAAAAGCGAATTAACAACGGACGAAACATCTGCAAAATTTGCTCTGAGTTTCTGCAAATACGGGATTAAAGTGGTTCGAGGAAGCCCATATTCCTTGTCTGAGCTTTGACGGCCTTCTTATCGATGATGCATTGCTTAATGGCATCGACCAGCCCATTAAAATTGATTTTTGTTGAATCGGACGATTTTTTTGGTGTTGACATGGCTAAAAATGCACAAAAATTCACAAAAATGTCGTTAAAATATGTAACACTAACATAAACAACGATATTTTACAGTTAAAAAAAAAAAAAAAATTTTTAAAAAAAAAAAAGGGGGTTTCCCAACAGGTGGAAAAGTGTGTCCATTCTTGGTAGCCTTTTTATTTTGTTCAGCAAACTTACACGACACAAACATTTCACTGAAACTTGATATCACATCACAAAGTACTTTATGCACTAAATCATAAAGTAAAATCCTCACCTCTTTTCAATGTTTTTCTTCGATTTAACGCAAAATTGAAAAAAATAGAAACTCGGATAAAATTTTCATGATTTTATTTATTTGCCAAGAGCTTACTCGTTTGCTCAGAATATGTACTGTCAAACTACAAGTTTGACATTACTCAGTTTGGCGGCATCTGTTACCTGTCAAAAAATAGGAGCGTGTCCACAACCGGAGACTCTCCCCTACCCTTAAAAACACGAATTTTAAACTTTTAAATGGGTGGCTCAAAAAATCAATATTTAATATGGAGGTTACACCGAGCAACAATATCCGTATTTATGAGCTCAATGCGACAGTATACATATAATATTAAGGTCGCCTAAAAAAATCAATGGAGCATCATCAGCAATCCCAAAAGCGCCTAAATTGGCCTTTGAAGAGAAACTTTCATCAAATTATAGCAAATTTTTCAAACTTAATCGCCGTGTACCACCCATTTGGGGTGGTTGAATTTTATTTAAAAGCACTTTAGCATGTAGCCCAATGGTTTGTCGATGGACGAAGTTAGAGGCGGTTAATCCCGAATTAAATTTTATGGCAGGATAACTAGATTGATACACAAAATGTGTATAGGAAATATTAAAAGACTACTTCACCTTACATTAATTGTCATGCAAATGTACAATAACATTCAATCAGTACTAGATTAAAACAGTTTGCTTAATATCGAACAATCTCTCGAGAAACATTAAAATTTTATGAATTGGGCTACAATGGGACAAATGAGTACCGCAATTACTATAATCTACGGAGTAAGCCCCTTGTGACTATTACGATTTTCCAAACTTCAACAAATGCCTGGCGGAAAGAGAGTTCAGTAAACATGAAGTGTTAGTTTCCATCCCTTAAGGGGCACACCTAGTGTAATGGCCTAAAAAAGGTGATTTTTGCAAAAACTTTATCAATTATTTCCAAATAAAGCTGTATCTTTGGTTGTGAGAGGGAGAAAATTTTTTAAATTCTGTCAGGTCTTTTAATTAAAAAACAACAACATTTAAGTCAATTATTTGCAAGTATTAAGAATATATCTGCAACGAATGAAACTTTTTAAAGTTCGGTTCGGGACCGCATTTGATGAGCGATATGGAGGAGTTGGTTTCAAGACCGATGGTGTGTTCAACCACGGACGCAGTGAGCAAATCGCTGTTAAATTCGGTTGAGGAAAAAACCGTTTTGTTTTGTTTTTTTGGTCAGTGACGTGAGCAGAGAACTGAACTGAAATATTTTATATTTATAAGTTATAATCGATCTCCAACGGCGCGAAAAATAAGGTCCTTCACTGCTGCAGTGATTCCGGCCTTCTCCGTGGATGAAATCAAAAAAAAAAAAATGCTCGTTAAACTAGATAATATTGTCTGTACAATGACCTACGATAAAAAAAAATCAAAAATTGACAATATGGCGGCGTTTTAAAAAAAAAAAGTCGAATTTTACCCAAAATTTTGGTCGTTTTTGGCCTGCCAAAATTCGATTTCTTGATCAGATCAAACATCGATAGGTCATTGTACGGAGAACTATACAGGGTTGCCCATATTCGACGGACCCATCTGGCAACGCCATAACTTTTGACAGAGATGTCAGATCGCTTAATGACATACCGCGTTTGAAGCGTCAGTCCAAGCAGATTTTTACCATGGAACAAAACACGCCACGCGAGCGCTCTGAAATAGTTGAAATTTACATTCAACAGAACAAGTCAATTGTGAAAACTCAACGTGCTTTTAAAAAATTAAAAATTAAGCCCATTTCACATTGAATGGGACCGTAAATAAGCAAAATTGCCGTATTTACGCCACTGAAAATCCTGAGGAGATTCAAGAAGTGCCTCTTCATGACGAAAAAGTCACAGTTTGGTGCGGCGTTAGTGCGAAAACGGTCATTGGGCCGTTTTTCTTCCAAAATGAAAATGGCCATGCTGTTACCATCAACCAGGAGCGTTATCGCGACATGATGACCAATTTTGTGATGCCAATTATTCGTCGAAAGCGTATGAGGCAGTTCTGGTTTCAACAAGACGGCGCTCCACCGCACACAAGTCGCATAACAATCGATTTTCTGAAGAAATTGTTTCCGGGCCGTTTGATGTCGAAAAGTGGTGATTTGGACTGGCCACCGCGTTCGCCCGATTTGACGCCGCCTGACTTCTTCTTGTGGGGATATTTGAAGTCAAAGGTTTACGTTAACAAGCCAAGGACCGTAGAAGAGCTCAAGGACAACATTCGTGAAGAAATAGCCGCTATTCCGGCCGAAATGTTGGCGAAATCGATGGAAAATGCTGCAAAAAGGGCACAATACGCCATCAACAGAGGCGGCCATTTGAGAGATATCATATTCAAAAATTGATGTAAACAAATCTACTTGAAACAAATTAAATGATTAAGATTGCCAACCGCCAAATTTTTATTTTTTTCTTTGATTTAAAAAAAAAAAATGGGTCCGTCGAATATGGGCAACCCTGTATATAGAACATGTCAAAATAATTCGATAGTGATCGGATCATTCGTTTTTGAGTAATCACTGCAGCAAATTCGGAAAATGCTGTTTCGAGAAAAACGCGTTTAAAGATAGCTAATGAGACTCTCTAGCTGCCGAGCGGCTGCTCTTTAAATTGCTATGACTCAAAAACTATTTAAGATATCGATTTGAAATTTTAATATGTTGTTTTTAAAGGTGTAATCTACCGAAATATGAAAAAAAAATCGATTTTTTTGAAATTTCACACTAGGTGTGCCCCTTAATCCGCTAGCTGTCATGTAGAGGGCGCCACTTCGACAAAAGGCGCTAGTGAGAAAAGCTCCTAACAAAACATTAGAGGTTTGAAAACTTATAAACTCCTTACCACTCGCGTTTTAAAAAAAATGTGCATGCGGCGCTCTTTCTTTCTTCCAATTTTACTTCCAAAGCAGGGACTAAACCCGAAATTAATTTCAGTTTGAGTCAAGGCATTTATTTTGGCTTAAATCTTTTTATACCCGTTACTCGTAGAGTAAAAAGGGTATACTAAAGTCGTGCAAATGTATGTAACAGGCAGAAGGAATCGTTTCCGACCATATAAAGTATATATATTCTTGATCAGCATCAACAGCCGAGTCGATTTAGCCTTGTCCGTCTGTCCGTCCGTCCGTCCGTCCGTCCGTCCGTCTGTATGAACACCTAGATCTCAGAGATGGTAAGAGATAGAGGTTTGACATGTATGGGACAAATGCTTCTTTTGTCTGCACGCAGATCAAGTTTGTTTCAAATTTTGGCCACGCCCTCTCCCGCCCCCGCAAATTGGAAAATAGTTATATCTCCTACAGTTTTAAAGATACAGGATTCGTACCTTCTAGAGATAGTTAGTAATTAGCAAAATGAATCGATTTGCCGAAAGAATGATAAAGATCGGATGAACGGTTCCCAAGTTATAAGCAAAAAAGTGAACCAAGCCCTCCCCGCTACCACCCTAAAAATGTTGCATACTTTTTGGATGGTCACACTGGGAACGCGGGAACACTGTTAAACATGTTTTTTCATGAGTAACGGGTATATCGAAGTCGGTAAGAGCCGGCTTTAACTTACGCTCTCGTTTTACTTGTGCAGCAATCGGACAAGCATCCCATTCCCGTTTTCCATAAAATATAACTATAACCGTAATCGAAATCGGACGAGTTAGACACCGCAATCGATTCGTTGACAAAATTTGTTGAAAATTTTATGTACACAGTCTGGTTTACGAAAACCGCTTGTGAAATGTGGATTTTAATAAATTTTCGATATATTGCTCGTTTTTGGAGCCATAATTCGCCCTTCTCAGAGGCTTTCTATGTTTTGTGGTTAGAATTGAGTTTTTGAAATAAAATCGCAGTGGACTTTTGGTTAATTCTTGTTCGTCCACCTCAGAAACAATAAAACAATGTAAAGATTCAACCTATTTGCTCTATCACTGTGTCTGTCCCGCGTTTTGAAAATTTTTTCGACGGTCAAAAGCATTTGTGCTCAACCTAAAATTTCAGAATTTCGTTTAGCTTGATGATACAAATGAACAAGCAGTTAGTTTATATATTTTGGAATTCATGTTGAATTGTAATACTATACTACAAAATTGTAATACTATCCAAAAAATTAATGAAAGTAGAGCCTTTGTTTTCGCCTTTGAAATGTACACGTTTACGTATACGTTTTCTCAGACCTATCTTTTGTATGGCACTGATACTAGTTAGTTGTCCGATTTTCATAAAATTTTGTGGAATTATGTGAAAGCATCGTAAACTTATAAATACAAGGTTTGGAGACGATTGCGTGGAAAACAAATAAGTTTTTCTCACTAAGACTTCTTTTTCGAACGAACGTTCCTATGACCATTTCCGACAAAGGTTCAGCGTATTTGTACCAAAGACTTCGTGCAAAGTTTGGTTAGGATAGCTTTAAAACTGACGGAGGAGATAGCATAGAAACCTACGGACGGACTGACGGACAGACGAACGACCAGAAGGAAGGACAGACGGACGGACGTGGCTATATCAACCCAGCTCGTCATGCTGATCAAGAATATATATGGGGCATTCCATACAAAAAAAGTTCTTTTTTTTTAGCATGATGTCCCCGAATTGGATGATAATTGGCCAGAAGGAAGCTTATCATGAGAGAAGCTTAACCCCAAAATTTGAGCTTTTTTGGAGCTCTTTTGCGAAATTTCTACGCTTAAAAGTGTAATATTTTGAATTGTTTAAATTTTATATAACTCGAAAACGGTTTAAGATAGAGCTTTGCAATTTTTTTCCAAATGTTCAGGATTAAAAAGCCCTTTTGAAAAAATTTTTAAAAATTTTATTTTTTTACTTTTCTTGAGAAAAAAGGACTTTTTCAAAAAACTTAGTCTAACAAAAAAGACCCACCCTTCAAAAATTCTCAAAAAAATATATGTTACAGCCGCATCTTTTCCAAAAATTTTGCGTGCCTGAACATATCGGTAGCTTCAAAATTGAGGAAGTTATAGCCATTTTTGTCATGTAATCTCAAAAATATCAGTATAGAAAATTTGTCAAAAATTTCTAATAAATTTTATTTTTGGTTCTGAGCTATTGAATAAAATTTAAGTATCCAGAAAAGAACGCTTTGGCTATGAAGCTTACAGAAAAAGATATAAATAATACTTTCAATGACTTCCTCTTGGTATTCCCTGGACACCGATCTCAAATACTTCAATCGGTAGAGAATTCAAGCAGCGATCTGTATTGGCACGGTGTGTAATACGCCCGGGCGTGCCCGACTGTTCTTTTTTTTGTTTTTTTTTATCAATTGTATAGCCTGAAAATAAAAGTAAATTGAAAAGAAAACCTAAAACAATTCGCATTCATAGTAATAGTAAATTGATGTCGCCTTGAATTCAAGTGAGGAATCATTCACAGGAACCACATGATGAATCCCAAGCGTCCCTTTGATTGTTGTACAATTTTATTTTCAAACCTGGTTTTCAAATATTCTGTACACCTTTGGTAAACTTTTGTGGTGCAAAAAAAAATATTGATGGTTTTCAAATGATTGTTCTTTGCTGCAGGTAGTATTGCCTGGCAAGCCGTTTAACCGCTCGCCCTACAGCTTGGTATGGAGATACCCGCGAAATGGAAAAGTCCATATAAAAAAAATGATTTCGCACGGATTTCGTAGGTTGCTGTTTCGTGAGTTGGTATGGAGTTCACGCGCGAAATTGTCATATCGATAACAGAGCGTTGCCACCCGACGTCAATGTGTCACGCGATAGTCACCCGATAGTCACGCGATGAGAGATGATTTCGTAGGTGTGAAATATATGTAAAACATATTTTTCGTACTCATGGCGGTAGGCACCATATTTGTACATACAAGTGTTTTGGCGCGGAGTTTTAAAATGAGTAGGACAACTATACAAAAACATTAAAAAGGATGAACAACTTTTCATTGGAGGATCCATGAAAAGCATTATGATAGCGGGTTGACAAAAATTATCTGGGAAAGTATAGATGTTTATTGAGTTTTATTATGCTATTCACAATTGATTGTTTTTGCTAGGAGATCATTGCAACGCGGCTTGGGCTTCGTTAAAGGACTGCGCCACCTTTCGCTGGCGGCGTCCTAAGTAAAAGTGTGTGCAAGAGTGAAAGCGGTGGTGTAGTATCCATCTTAACTCAAGGAGGCAGCGATGTGAAGTGGCAGTTAGCTCCACTTATGTCGTTTTTGACCAACTTGCGGCACAAGGAATGTGTGCGTATGCCATGCATATAAACAAATATGTGCTGATTCTCTTTTCAAGAACATTAGCTCCTCATTCGAGAGGGCTGATGATGAGGATCTTGGCCCAGCACAAGAGGATTTAATTGTGGACGACGGCGATTCCGTATTTCCAACGGATGAGCCGCAAAACTTTTCAATGGTCAGACTGGGGACTTCTTTGTCGCCGCAAGTCGTGTCAACATCTTCTAATCTATGCCGTTGCATTATAAATTCTTAACATCGAGATACCATGGCCAAAACAGTCGATTTTGCCCTTCCCTAGTCGTGTCCAAGGAGCACCAATTGCCTATTGGAGCAAATTATTGAAAAATTACAATTAAAGGTCACGATGAACCTACAAACGATTTATTTATTTGCGATTTATTTACGTTTTACATCTGGCTCCACTTGAATCTTTACTGCAAGTAAGGATCCTGAACACCTAGAAGCCTTCACTACCGTTTCTTACAAATCACATAAAGCTATTGTAGAAAATATTGCATCATTAAAAGTAACCATAACAATTCGCTGTTAATTATTTAAATTTTCCCGCCAAGTTAAATTTGAAAACAAAGCAACTAGAGATGAGCGCCTTATTTCGCACTTGCTATCGACAAAAAAATATAAACAACTTTTCACACCTTTTCGAAATACCGTCCTAGCTTTACCCCACCAAAACAACTTTTCGGTGCGCTCCGAAGTGGGGAGGAGTCTCATTTTTGGGCAAAACTCTGGCATTTTTACACCAGCCTAGCTAGGAAGCTTTAAAAGATTAGACTAACGCACATAATTTTTAAAGCAACAAAAAAAAAATTTTATGCGATATAGATAATCTAAATCAAAGTCGAAAAATATTTCAACTTTTTCGTTTTTTTATAGAAAAAACACAAGTAAATGGATTTAACCCAATTCCTGCATAGAAGTATATAACAGATAACTAAAAAATATTAATATATCTTGATATGTCCAATGGTTTATGAGATATTGAAACAAGCAGTTTTTGAACTTGACTGCCCACCCTGTCGAGAACTTTTAGTCAATCTGACTACCCTCACCGATTTTTCCACCTATTTTACCTCTTCTTAAGATTCAAAACTTGAAAAAACAAAATAAAAATAAAAATTTAATTAATTAAAAATTTAATTTTTTCAACACATTACAATTTACCTCCAGTGCTTCTAAGAGTATGCTACACATTTTAACACATTCAAATTGGCTTAGTATGAAAATAGTTTAAATCAGAGTCCATGTGTTTTTTTCCGAAGTTGAGAAAAAAAAGCACACTTCTAGGCTGACTTTTAACAGAACATTCTTGATTTCAAATGGGAATATAGTTTTAAATGCGATAATTTAAAAATTCAAAGCCAAACCGCGCAAAGCGCATACCTACAGCTATTGTACATTATTCAAAGAAAATAATTAGCAATATTGCAGGCAAATTAAGAGGAGGTACCTTTGGGGTACTGTTAACACAAAGAGGCCAAATGTAAAAAAGGCACAAAATTTTAGATTTTTCAATTTTTATGTAAACGCTTTCGAATGGAATCTTCTTAATAATTTTTTTATGGCAATCTAGTGCGAAGTCGAAAATAAGAAATCAAATTGCGGAAGCTGTGTGCTTTTAAACTTTGACTTTTTTTTTTTTTGCAGGAATTTTAAGAAAAATCATCTTTGAACGGCTGGCATTCAAAAACTATTCTGTAAAACGGTTCCAAATTTTGCCAGAAAATAGCTATATGTATTCAAAATCATTGCCGACCTTCGTTTTATCAGTTTCCCAAACCAAGAATTGGGACTTTTGGCCAAAATTGTGGGGGCCCAGTGGGGGGTGGGCAAAAAAATTCCCTTCCGGGTTCGCCGGGAGGGGAAGGTAATGTTTTTTACCAAATTTGTAAAGTTTTTCTTCGTGCTGTGAGTTTCTAAAACTCATGTGTTAAGCTTAAACGTTTTTAAAAAAATTCTTGTGATCACTTTAGAAATGTTTGACAAATTGTCCCATACTGATTTTTTGAGATTACATGACAAAAAAAAATAATAAATATAATCAAATAATAAAAAATTTTTGGAAAAGATGCGGCTTTCACATATATTTTTTTGAGAATTTTTAAGGATGGTTCTTTTTGCTAGACTAAGTTTTTGAAAAAATCCTTCTTTTTCAAGAAAGGTAAACAAATATATAATATTTTTCAAAATATTTTTTAGAAGGGCTTTTGATTTTGAACATTTGGAAAAAAACTGCAAAGCTCTATTTTAAACCGTTTTCAGTAATTGAAAATTTAAAAAATTCCCAATATTACACTTTTAAGCGTAGAACTTCTGCAAAAGAGCTCCAAAAAAGTTCACATTTTGGGGTTAAGCTTCTCTCATAATAAGCTTCCTTTGGGCCAATTATCATCCAATTCGGAGACATCATCCCAGAAAAAAACTTTTTTTGTATGGAATGCCGCATATATTCTTGATCAGCATGACGAGCTGAGTTGATATAGTCATGTCCGTCCCGTCTGTCCGTCCGTCCGTCCGTCCGTCTGTCCGTCTGTTTCTATGCTATCTCCTCCGTCAGTTTTAAAGCTATCGTAACCAAACTTTGCACGAAGTCTTTTGGTACAAATACGCTGCACATTTGTCGGAACCGGCCGGATCGGATGACTATAGCAAATAGCTGCCATAGGAACGATCGGTTGAAAAAGTAGTTTTAGTGAGAAAAAACTTTTTTGTTTTCAATGCTATCGCTCCCAAACCTCGTATTTATGAGTTTTCTATGCTTTTACATAATTTCACCGAGATTTATCAAAATCGGACAACTATAGTATAGCTGCCATACAAAAGATAGGCCTGAAAAAAAGTCTTAGTGAGAAAAACTTTTTTGGTTTCAATGCTATCGCTCCCAAACTTTGTACAGATCAATATTATATACTACCCCACAATTCTGTCAAGTTCGATTCAATTCGGATGATTATAGCATTTAGCTGCCATGGGAACGATCGGTCGAAAAAAGTAGTTCTTGTGAGAAAAACTTTTTTTTTTTGTGTAGGGTTTTCATATCGGTCGCGTATTTTCAACACAATTTTGGAGAATTTGATCAAAATCGGATGAATATATCGTATAGCCATATAACAAACTGGCGCATATATCATGCTCAAGGGTATATAAACTTCGGTAGAGCCGAAGTTAGCTTCTCCTATTTTTGTTATCTTAGATCGGTCGCAGATGGGGCTCTTTGCATGGGGTTGGTTTTTAAGAATCTATTTTTAAACAGCTAATATTAAAATAGACATTTAGCTCAGTCACTGTTTGGTAATCTTAAGGGTGAGTTTTTTTAGTGTAATAACTATTTTGGGCTAACATGGGTTTACAATTTGTGTACATAAATTTTAGTTTGATTTAGTTGTTATTTTGTGTTTAATAATCTAAACACCCCCTTTCCTGCAAATGTGCCCAGAGTTTCCTCTAATGTTAAAAAGCTAATTGGGCAACTACTTAAAATTTGCTTGTGCTGGTGGTACTATTCCTTTTTTTTCTATAAATCTATTTACATAATATACTTAAAAAGGAATCTGTTGCAAAGATAAAATGCTCTAACATTAGTAACAGTTTCGCTCTTTATAAAGAAAGGGAATTAGAGTTTTCCTTATATATTATTATTTATTTTTTGTTGTCAATAGGCCTAGATTTTTCCTTTTTAGTCTACTAGCTAAAAGCATTGCTAATTACTTCATTCTATATTCCTGATTCAACTCAACAACAGACAACAACTCACAAACAGGAATAAATACAACAAATAAAAACACATTTAAC